>ML247963.1:0-26481 GCA_005239495.1 Nicotiana undulata
AGGATCTCGCTCCTGAATGATTTCCGCAGTGTCCTTCATGGACTTCTTTCATCACGAACTCCACTTGATTAGGTCCGAGGCATTTAGCTAGGGGCCCTCCTAACATCTTGCGATATAATAAATTGCGAATAAGGCAGTACCGTGCAGCTTTACGGCGAAGTGCTTAAGCTGTTTTCTTGTCTTCAGGTACGGTGCCATTCTGCAAAAAATTAAGAATTTCGTTTCTCCAATCCCAGGTTAAATTGTTGAAAGTTACCTCATTCCTGTCCTGGTCGATCGCTGAATGGAATAGATGAACGACAATTGCATTGTCTTTGTTTGTTACTTCCGTGACTGTTGCGAGGTTAGCTAATGCATCTGCCTCTGCATTTTCCTCTCTAGGTATTTGTATTACCTTCCATGTTTTAAATTTCCTCACGAGCTCTCGTGCCTTTTCCAGATACTGTTGCATTCAATTCTCTCGAGCGATGTAAGTCCCCTGCATCTGATTTACTACCAGTTGGGAGTCGTTGTTGATTACGCTTTGCTCGATTGAGAGTTCTCGTGCGAGTTCTAGTCCTGCAATAACAGCTTCATACTCTGCTTCATTATTAGTTATAGGATAACATTTGATAGCCTGCCGTGTCTTTTCACCCGTGGGTGATATTAAGACTATGCCTAAGCCGACGTCTTTTACATTGGAAGAGCCATCAGTAAATAGGGTCTATAGACCCGGATTAGCACCGTTAAAGAGTTGTAACTCTTTTTCCACTTCAGGGATAATGCTATTACTAAAGTTAGCAACAAAATCAGCTAACACTTGAGACTTAATTGCAGTCCTAGACTGATAGATTATTTCATGCTCACTTAATTCTATGGCCCACTTGGCTAATCTTCCTGACAATTCTTGTTTATGCAAAATATTTCTTAAAGGATATGAAGTCACAACAATGATTGGATGACATTGAAAATATGGTCGTAATTTTCTAGATGCCATTATTAAAGCTAAGGCTAACTTTTCTAGATGTGGATATCTAGTTTCAGTATCTAGTAAAGTTTTACTTACATAATAAATAGGAGATTGTTTACCTTTATCTTCTCTTACCAATACTGCACTTACAACAATTTATGAGACAGCTAAGTAGATGTACAGTCTCTCCCCTTCTTTTGGCTTTGATAGTAGCGGGTTTTTTGATAGATAAGCCTTCAGATTCTTGAGGGCCTGTTGACATTCTTCAGTCCATTCGAACTGATTCTGCTTTTTGAGGGCTGAAAATAATTTAAAACTTTTTTCGGAAGACTCGGAAATAAATCTTCCCAAAGCTGCAATTCTTCCCGTTAGTCTTTGAACTTCTTTTTTATTTGTTAGTATATCAGGTATTTCTTCTATAGCTTTAATTTGAGCGAGATTTACCTCTATTCCCCTGTTTGATACAAGGAAACCCAAAAATTTACCTGATTGTACACCAAAAGCGCATTTTTCTGGATTTAACTTCATATTATACCTGCGTAAAATGTCAAAAGTAGTAGAAAGATGCTGAAAATGGTCTTCCGCCTGTGTTGACTTTACCAGCATGTCATCAATGTAAACTTCCATCGTTTTTCCAAGATGTTCCCGGAATATCTTGGTCACTAGCCTTTTGATAGGTGGCTCCAACGTTTTTTAAGCCAAAAGGCATGACTTTATAATAATAAGTCCCCATGTTTGTAATAAAGGAGGTTTTTTCCTCGTCTGAGGGATCCATCTTAATCTGATTATAACCAGAATATACATCTAGAAAGCTTAATAATTCATGACCTGCGGTGGCATCAATCATCTGATCTATATGTGGTGATGGGAATGAATCTTTGGGGCATGCTTTATTTAAATCTGTATAATCTACGCATACTCTCCATTTGCCATTCGTTTTAGGTACTACCATAGTGTTAGTTAACCAGTTAGGGTACGTTACCTCTCGTATCAAACCAATTTTCAAGAGTTTTTGTACCTCTTCGTCAATCACTTGGTTCTTGAATGGTCCTTGCTTTCTTTTCTTATGCTTAATAGGTACGAAAGATGGATTTTCATTTAGTTTATGAGTCATCACATCTGGTGGGATACCTGTCATATCTGAGTGGGACCACGCAAAGCAATCTGCGTTAGCCTTTAAATAATCAATTAACTTACCTTTTCGATCGGGGATCAGCCTCGTTCCTACATACACCTTCTGTTCAGGTTTTTGTTTAAACAATGGAATAGCTTCGAGCTCTTCCGTAGTTGTTTTGATGTGTTCGTATTCATATGGTTCATGAATGACGTCCGGTCTGGAATCTACATTTGTGTCGTTCAATGCATCTTCCGTGGTGATTGGATTTACCTTCTCGTGAGTATCTCCTTTCGTATCTGCTTGAACGTTCACTTCTTTTGTACATGTTTGGTCAGTAACTTTGTTTTGTACCTGTTTGACCGGTGCCATCTGTCTGGAAGATTTCTCTATCTTCCGGTTCTTCCATATCTACTTTTTTGTTATAATGTGCCACGGAATTTATATTTCTGGAGGTCTATTGATCACCTCTAATCTGTCTGATTCCCCATTCTGAGGGAAACTTAATTACCTGGTGTAAGGTGGATGGTACTGCTTTCATGTCGTGGATCCAGGGCCTTCCCATAATCACGTTATAAGCCATGTCAGTATCAATGACCTGGAATTTGGTGTTCTTAGTTACTCCCTTAGCGTAAGTGCTAAGTTCGATCTCTCCTTTGGTTATCACTGTAGAGTTATCGAACCCTGATATGGCTCATGCCTTTGGGATCACCTGATTTCCCATGAGCATTTCTTCCACGACTCTTAGCAAAATGATATTGACTGAACTACCTGGATCAATCAACACCCTTTTAACGTTAGTGTCATGAATGAGTAAGGATATTACCAGAGCATCGTTGTGGGGGAGCATTAGTCCGCCAAAATATACATCGTCAAATGTTATATTATTTTCATCTGGGTATTCTCGAACCCGCTTTCCGTGGGTAATTGTGACCTTCGAGGCTAATTTACAAACTATTCTGTTCACTTCCTCTCCTCCATGTATCACGTTGGCGGATCTTTTTGGAGATGGAGGCTTCGGGGGCTCCTGCCTGTTTTTCATATATGCCTGTTTACCTTTATCACTAAACAATTTTGTTAAATAGCCCTGTTTCAATAATTGTTCTATTTCACCTTGTAAAAATCTGCAATCTGCAGTCCTGTGTCCATGATCATTATGGAATTCACACCAGAAATCGGGGTTCCTTTTATTTGGGTTTGACCGCATTTCTTTGGGCCACTTAACCTTATCTCCCATATTTCTTAATATCGAAACAAGTTCATGAGTACTTACATTAAAGGTATGATCCCCGATTCGTGCATTACCTCTAGGTCGTTCATCCCGATCCTTTATGGATCTAGATGAGGATGAGCCTACATCCCTGCTTGGTGGTCTATAATCTGACCTAATATTTTCAAACTTGGGGCGAGTTTCGCGTCCTGATGGTCCTAAGTAAGGATCGTACCTGTTTTTACCTGATCTCTTGTCTGATTCGGATCACCTGGATCTGGAATGATCTTCATCTTTCGAACAAGCAATTATATCTTCTTCTATTCGAAGTTTAGTGTTATACCTGTTATATACATCATTCCACGTTGTAGCTGGGAATTCCCTCAAATTTTCTTTGAGTCTCCTCGTGGCTTCTGAGCTTTTGTCATTTAGATTACTTACGAATGCCATGGCTGCCCAATTATCAGGTACCCTGGATAATTGCATTCTTTCTCGCTGGAACCTATCTACAAATTCACGGAGTAGTTCCGTGTCTCCTTGCTTTATTTTAAATTTGTCCTCTATTCTTTTCTCAACTTTTTGTGCACCAGAGTGTGCTTTTATGAAAGAATCTGCAAGCTCAGCAAAAGAATCAATAGAATTTTCAGGGAGAAGAGAATACCAGGTTAGGGCTCCTTTGGTAAGTGTTTCTCCAAACTTTTTGACAAGGACTGATTCAATCTCTTGTTTTGTTAAGTCATTGCCCTTTACTCCGGTCGTAAAAGCACTCACATGGTCGCATGGGTCAGTTGTTCCGTCATACTTAGGAACGTCAGGCATTTTAAATTTCTTGGGTATAGGCAAGGGTGCTGCGCTTAGCTTCCAAGGTTGTTGAGAATATCTATCAACATCAATTCCCTTGATAACAGGTGGTACTCCAGGAATTTTCTCGATTCGATTGTTTTGTTCCTTTACCCGTTTCTGCAAGGTTAGTAGTAAATTTTGTAATTCAGGGTTATTAGTCATACCCGGTCTCGTTTCGAGAGATTCGTTAGGAGTATCATCCCTTGCTGAGTTTACCAACCCAAACTGATGATTTTCCACGATAACTGTGTTATTAGGAGGTGGTGTCAGTGATGTAGGTGATGCCGCTGGTAATCCCCTTGCAAATTCTTGCAAAGCATGACTCACATACTCTGTAATCATCTGCTTTATACGATCTTGTTCTACTGTTTGATCATTGTTGTTGTTGGATCTCTCTTGGGATTGTTCCCTTGAACCTCTTGGGGATGGAAGAGGTGATGGAATCCTATCTCTCTGTTGATTGTTGTCGTTGGAGTTCGACATAGTTTAGAGAATATCGATTGAAAAGCAAACAAAGATTATCAGATTCCCGGTCACGAAATCAATTTGTTTAACTAAAGAATTAGATCCTTTGACCAAAGCTATTTTTAGGATGAACACGGGTTAATGATAATCAAAGAAATAATATTAAGTAAAGAGGAGTCAGTAAATGACGATAATAAGATGCTCAGAAAAATAAAGTGTATTGCATTAGTCGTTCAGATGTCCTCTACAAGTTATATTTTCTTCCCTTATGTAGGGAATTTCTTAATATAACGTCTACCTCTCACAATGATCACTCATTAATGACTAATTATTACATTAATGGGACGTTACAAAGAGTAACCGTAACTGTTGCGTGAAGGTTGTGTAACGTGTGAGTCATTAATTTAGGATCTCCGAATCTGCCCGTAGCTCTGTCCGGATTTATTCTGACCGTGTCTCTTCTTTATCTCAATTATATTGGGTTTCCCGTAGCTGATTACCCCATAGGTTTATTGATCCGTACCTTTCTATCACGTACCTCTTTATAGAATCATATCCAACTGTCATATTTTCCTTGGTCCACGTAGCTGGCTGAGTTGTCAGGAATCATCTTACATGTGAAACTCTTTTTTACCAATGTAGTTGCATTAGATGCTAATAGAAGTATATTTCCTCTAGCATTTGCTATTTGTGACAATGAAATCCAAGAGGCGTGGACATTATTTTTGAACTACTTGAAGGAGCACGTTGTCCGACAACGTTTAGGTATTTGTCTAATATCTGATCAGCATGGCAGTATTTTATGTTCTGTACAGAATTTGCGTGCATGGCAGGAACCTTATGCCTACCACCGTTACTATGTTAGGCACTTGAAGGCCAAGTTCTAGAGGGCTTATCCGAATAAGGAATTACATGATTTAATGTGGATGGCTGCAATAGATCACCAAGAGTGTAAATTCAGGCGGCGAATGGAATTGATTAGGCAGGAAGACCCAGAAGCCTATCGTTGGTTGAAGCGACATGAGCTTGACAAGTGGACTTTGCATAAGGATTGTGGTAGAAGATGGGGAATTTTGACTACAAATGTGTTAGAGTATTTCAACGGGTTATTGAAGTCTGCACGTGGATTTACTGTCACTTCCATGGTGTGGATGTCATTCAAGAAGACGGCAGAGAAGTTTGTTGAAACATCTAAAGATGCATCATCATTGATGGAAAGGGGTGTTAAATTTATGCCACGACCAATGAAATGATTTGAGAAATATAGGAAGCGAGCACAATGTCATTCATTTTTGCAGTATTGCAGCGAGCAAAATATTTTTGAAGTTCGCACTGGTCTGCATAACAACCGCGAGAATAATGCACACACTGTCAATGAATCCAGAAGATTATTCTACCGTGGAAAATGGTCAACCTATCACTTGCCATGCTCACATGCCATGAAGTGCTTTCAACATACAGGTTTCGCGGCAACGATGTACGTTGATAAAGAATATAGTGATGTTGCATACTTAAATACCTATAGTGGACAGTTGCAGCCAGTGGGTGGTGAGCATTATTGGCCGCCAGGACAATTTAAAAAGGTGTGTAACAAGGATTATGTGCGTCAACGGCAAGTGCAACAAAGAACGCGGATACAGAACCAAATAGATGTTTGTGATACTGTTTATGCGCGTAAATGTGGCATATGTTCCCAAATAGGAAAAGATTGTCGTAAACGTCCTTCAGCTAGTTTGGGAAGCGGTGGTAATTCATCCTTCAAGTGGAAGTTCATCCAATGTTCCCAATTATGAAGGATAAACGTAGTGTTTTATTGCAGTAATTTTATTGTACTAAATGCCTGTACATGTTCACCTTGCAAAATTTATGAAATAAAATTATATTTCCACTGGATTTAAATCTAATTAATATTTAGCATTAAAGATTCAATACAACTTTCATGCCCCGACCTCGGGGAGCGCGACCGACACTCAACCGAGATAACCCGGCCGAGCGAGCCTGCTGGATTGTCTTCTACACAACTCACCCATAAATAAAGAGAGGATAAGATTCATTAATTTACTTCAAGAGGATTCATGAACAAAACTTTCATTAGCATTAGTTACTTTATTTTATAGTCTCAAAGTGCATACACATTCATAGTTGATGCGAAACAAGTAATTCAAATACAACAAGACTAGTCTGACTTTCCCAACACCCATATACAAACCACACTGTGTCTACGAAGTCTCTATGGATACAAAGTACTATGATAATGCCGGCAACAAAGACCCGGCTATACCTCAAACCATAGTACATGTGGGATAAACGATACATGACACCGAATGAAGTGGGGCTCACCAAATCTGTTGAGAAAAGGGTGTGCTGCTATCAATGATCAATGCCACCTGTTGCGGAACCACCTGAATCCATTAAAGATGCAGTTCCCCCGAATAAAGGATGTTTGGAATAGTAATATTATGTATGACTAAAAACCCTCTCATTAGAACAAGTAGCAATACAAGAAAGAACAGTCATAGAGTCAATGGAAACCTCAAACAATACTAAACGTCAAGTTAGAAGCAAGATAAGTCTTCAAGTAAATTTCTATTTATTTTAGGTTGGGAGATCTTAGCACCGATATACCACTGCGATTTTAGCATGGAGTCTGATCACAGACCGATCGGCTAGGCCGTCTCACCCAAAGACATAAACCACATTCACAATTACTATTACAGTTTCAATCATTATCACAATCACAATTTCAAGCACAATCACCATCATTTGTGAGGCATGGCGTCCGATCACGAGCCGACCGACTAGTTCGTCTCACCACAAAAATGCGTGGATCGAAATCACCCTTTGCTAACAATCATCTCATCCCAATAAGGGGAATATTCTCATCACATCAATCTCATCCCAAATGAGGGAAATAATTACAATCCACTACAGCGATATGTGTAGTTTTGGGGTTAGGCTATTTCAACCTACCCTTCCTCGGTGAATAACGGTACTCCCAAAGTATTTATTATTTAAAGTATTCACAACTCATTTCAACATCTTTTACACGTTTCTTAGTTTCATTAGCAGTAGTAGGCCCAAATGTAAGATCATTCTTGGCACGTTTGCCGTATTTCATATTTCATGCTCACCTCTTTTCCTTTCAAACATCATCATGGATCATTGACAACAAAGAATTTCTATTGAAAACCTTAAGTACACAAGTGAGCAAGTAGGAATCTTAAGCATATTGAGATTTCTTACACAATTTGGCATAATAGCTTTCATTTGAATCACGACTTGAAGTTACATTTAGATAAGAAACCCATGCTTTGAACACATTCTCAAATAGTAACACAAAATAACAAGAACATTGGTAATACATATCGGACACATATATCATTTGACACAAGTCTTATTTCGAATCATCAATTTATAATGAGCAACTCGGGACTTACAAGGAAATTCTGGAGTTCAATTCTAAAAGAGAAGTTTAGCCAACATACTGAAATTCGCCCTTAATAATAGTGCGATGGTCCACCACACTAAACAACTTCAATCTACAACAATGCAACACAATTGTACCGCTATTAGTAAGATTTCTATACTTTAAGTCATTCAGACTTTTTATCAAACATCTAATGTGCATATTTTTCAACAACCTCATACAATGGAATTTCTTCACCTAACAACCACCTTCCACACCAATGATTCACCTTACAATCGTCTCAAGGTCATCCACAACTTCCATTATAACATGCATGCCCAACAATTCACACTCAAACCATCAATCTCATAAATTAAGCCATTTTACAATCTCTACAAACACCCACACAACCTAGGTTAGACACTTATGGCTTACCATCACCGTCCCATAAGTCATAACACATATTTCATACATAAATAATCACCATAGATTATCTATAGATGGTAGACATACCTCTTATTGTGAAACTCTTGAAAAATCCCAACTTGTAGTGTTCTTGACCAATTTGGGGATTTAAATGAAAATCTATGGATCTTCAACATTAATCCTTGTTAATATATGTGTTTAGGAGTAGTAATCAACTCAAAATACTCCAAAAACATTACCTTGGTTCATGGGAGGGAAGTATAGGACGTATTCCCCTTGAAAGAGCAAGCCCTAGCACAAATAAATGACTTAGCCACTCTCTCTCCCTGGCCTTGGAGGTAATTATGGGGATCCTACATGCACAACCGTGACCTGGGAAAGTGCATGCACACACAAGGGAGAAAATCTTATATACGCGGCCATACATCTGGGCACACATATGGCATAGGTACGGTAAAATGGCCATAACTTTCTATAGATATATCCAAATGACAAACGGTGAGTTGGAAATCAGACTCAAAGGGCTTTAATTCGATAGGTATATAACCACCTAAGTCTTTATACTTTGGGAGTTGCATGCGTTTGAAGTAGGGTCTTGTGCAAATTAATTTGAAACTTTAGTCCATTGCATGGCTCCCAACTTGACTTAGTTCTAGGGGTCTCCTTAGACCCTAAACAACATCCAATACACCTACTACCCTTAATATCATGATCATATAAGTTGTTACAGTCCGTAAACCCTCGTGGAAGGAAATACGAAACTTAAGTGACTTGTGAGCGTGCTTATTGCCTCGGACTAATAGGAAACTTGAGCGGCCTCACAACAACAATTTAACATACACCCCAGGAAATAAATAACAATTTTTTATTCGCCATTAACGTCACTGTCTTCATATTCTTCTTCAACATATTGTACGCACCTGTTCAGACTTAAGGCATCGTAATATAGGCTCTGGTTGACACACATTTCTCGTATTTCATCGCTATCATCAATAAGACCACTTTATTGATTTCTACAACAATATGGGACTTTTACGTCCAAAGGGTAGAAACTTAGGTGGTCCCTCCCACTCGACAACTGTTGGGAAAACAAGATAATCATTGTCTCTATGCAATTTTTTTCTAATAAATCCTAATACTGATCCTCCATTCCTTCCAGGTAGTTAAGATTATCCATTTCATGATGAACGACTAGTGCCTTTTCCATCTCTAGAATCTTCTTTATTAAATGCCAAATCACTTCCGGTTCATTTTTGTGTGAGTTTGTTTGGAAGGTTGCAGACAGTGTTTGTGGTACAACAAGCCCACGCCAGTGACATAATACTTCATAATCACATCGTTTTGAGTAAATGAGAACCCATTGTAGTTTTTCACCCCAAATTCGCGTACATTCAGGCTTTGTGGAATACACTTCGTCCTCAATAATGTGCCCTGCAACGTTGAGATCAGTGTGTATATTGATAGGCTTATTTTTCTGGGGACGTAGAACACCAGATCACTTCTGATCAACCAAATCAATATAGCAATTTATCATATTTTTTTCAAGGTAGAGATCGATTGTGTTAGGACGTGTTCCATGTGGATATTTTTAACTACCTTCACCTTTTTGCCTCTTCTTAAACCACTTATTAAATGTTAGTGGCATTTCTGAAATGGATATTGTAATGGTTCTTCAAATGGTCTTTGAATAGTGATCTCTTCGTTCAACTTAAGAAGAACTAAACCGCACGAACTTGTATATTAAACGTAGCGCATCACCAATATGCATTAAGTGTATTGTCATGTCAACCTGAAAAAACTGTCGACCTGAAAAAGCTATCGATTTGAAAAAGTTGTCGACCTGAAAAAGCTGGACCCACATGTACCCAAAAGAATCATTATCACGCGAAACATAGAGCCTCACCAATTTGTGTTATTTGTATTTTCATATCGACCTGAAAAAGCTGTCGGCCTGAAAAAGTTGGACCCACTTGTACCCCGAAAAAATATTTATCACGTGAAACATAGCACATTGCCAATATGCGTTATGTCTATTGTCATGTCGACCTGAAAAAGCTCTCGACCTAAAAAGGTTGTCGGCCTGAAAAAGCTGGACCCACTTGTACCCGAAAGAATCATTATCATGCAAAATATAGCGCCTCAGCAATATGTGTTATATGTATTTTCATGTCGACCTGAAAAAGTTGTCGATCTGAAAATGTTGGACCCACTTTTACCATAAAGAATAATTATCACGCGAAATATAGTGCCTCACCAATATCTGTTATGTAACCTAAAATCACTCTTAGCTGCCTATAAAAACCTCGCGCATTTTAGTTATTATTTGCATTGTAACGGAACGAATAGAACAACTTTCCATTAATTTCTCATTTTCGAGTATTACGACATGTCTCTACGCAATGATATACCAAGGTTTTGCTGGAAAACGTGCGATTTTGAATCCATGTCAGTTAAATTGCAATCTGGGGCCCAGACGTTGGATGTGTAAATAAGTTGTAAGTTATTATTTTTGAAAACAATGTTTGTTAATACTTTTTATATATAATGTTAATTATTAGTCTTGTGTTATTCCCCCATTGGTAGGACGAAAATCAATGTGATTTTGAAGAATGGTATGATGAATCCATTAACCAAGAATACTGCAAATCATGTTTGCTAAACATATAGAACCTGGCCGGTGAATACGAACTCCAGATCGTGAAACTACAAGAACAACTTGCGGCAGTGAAGGAGAAACTAAAAGAGGCAGAAGAAGAAAAAAATAGGTTGGATGAGAAATTTAAGTGGTTGAGGCATTGAATAATGGGAGATAGTGACTAAACAAACACACAAATGCGTTTAGTGTAGTATTTTATTTTTATGTTGTACGTATCGTGTTTTATATTTAGTTGGTAACGAATTTATATTTATGTTAAGCTTTCATTTTTTTTGTGTTCTAGTGTTAAACTAATAAATAACCCGAGAAATAAAACACATGCACAAATTATGTAAGACATAAAGTTGCTATTATATATTTAATGTCATATATACTAACGATACATATCAATGAGTCCCATAGCCTATATGCTTTAAAGAATTGGCTGGCCTAAAGCGCATCTCATCCCGTCCGGCTACGCTATCAGGATCATCCTCATCATGCCGCCTCTTTATCAGAGGATGCGTTGCAGCATGATCGTCAGTAAGGCTGGCAGACTCGGCAGAAGAGGTCGTTGGGCCAGCAGTAACCTACATAATAATAAGATATTTTAGTATATGAAATATAAAATACTACGTACATGTTAGCAAAAAAAGTTTAATTGGTCATACCATGGTCTCAGCGGGCTTCTGAGTAAAATCATCCATTTTCGGCAAGTCAGTATCGCACAATGTGGACTCCGTCACGGGCTATAACGAAAAATAAAAATACTTTATATATTACTGACTAATCTCTGACATAAAAACAAATTGATAATAGTAGTACAAACAAACATGCGCATGAGTAGCGCCACAATTCTCTGTCGGAGCATCGAGGTACATTGAGTAGATGAAGTATGTGAAAGATCCTCAACATTCCTCAGTGATGAGCCATAACTCAGTCGTCGCCCATTATGCACCTTTCGTATCGGATGATCAACAACAATCGTTGATGGCTTTGGGGGATCAAGAAAATACTGATCCCACCTCTGTCGCGTAATGGTCGTGCCCGCGATCAATAATGGAGCTGACGGGGTCACCTCTGAATACCCTGACAACAACTGAAGGCTGAAGGACGTCATATCATGAGAAGCATCGTGTGGCTCAGGGTGTTCACTTGGCTGATCATCTTTAATATCCTCCACGGGCGCCTCAATGCCCCCTTGCTGGGGACCCCGTTCTCGCAGACCACCACGACCTCGTGGGCCACCCCTTCCTCTCTTGCCTTGCTTGCCATGTCTACCACGTTTAGGATCCAATGGTTCCCCATGATGGTACTCCTCGGGCGGCACATAAGTAGCCTCGTATCCTAAGCGTCCATTCTCTTGGGCGGCACATAAGTAGCCTCAATGTCTCCGCAGCAAGATTAGTAACCCGACAGCCAAACATGTGCAAAGTTGTTGCTCCCTCGCCTGTATGGTTCAACATCTCCAGTCCTAACTGGTAGAACTGATTTAAGCCAATATCATGCATAACATGTAAATATTAATTACGAAAGTATAATGTAACGTTATAAGTAAGTATAACAAATAACATACCAGTGCCTCATGCCTCCCGGCGTATGGAGTGTACCAACCACCAGCGCGATGAATGGGATTCCCGACGAGAAGTTGGGTAACGCTGTGAAACCAACTCATGTAGTCATGCTCGCTGTCACGAATCCAAATCCTAACAGGCCGTGATGGAGCCTATCGTGGAACTAGGCTAGCCAACCATCACTTTCCTACACATTGGTTCTTTTATAATAGTTCACAATACAATGTTAAACAACAAGTATAGCAATAAAAAAATAAATTATTTAAATCTTAGCGCCACCAAAAGTAGTCTAACAAAACCTAAACAAACCTCCCAAGACTGGAGTCAATGATCATGAGCATCTAAAAAGAAATACATCTAACTCTGCTAATGTCATAATAAATGTCTATGAATCAAATTCTAATACTAATCAAGGAAGGGAAATGGAGAAGTTGTGGACGCTGGACAGCTACCTCGAAATCTCGTAAACTGCTGCTAACGAACTGAGACGGCTACTGTTCCAAGCCGGTACCTAAATCTGTGCACAGAGGCACGGGGAGTCTTTATGAGTACGCCAACTCAGTAGTAATGAAAATAAATCATAGTCTGAGAATTATAAAACACACAGTAGAAATACACCAATTCACAAAACAGTAAAACACCAAGTCACCAGATAGTATTCATCGAACAATTGAGTTCCAAAAATCAGTTTCCAGAAAATCCTTTGAAACAAGTGTAATATCAATATATCTCAGTAAAATTCTCAATAAAAACCAGTTTGAAAACGAAGTAAATCATAGTTCGAAAACTCAGTAAAAATCTTCTTAAAACTGCCCCTCGGGCCATAATTATTTCTCGTAACAATTTCTTTCAGTACCAGCCCATCAGGCAACCTCACAATCACTCTGCCCATCAGGCAACCTCACAGTCACTCTGCCCATCAGGCAACCTCACAATCACTCTGCCCATCAGGCAACCTCACAGTCACTCTGCCCATCAGGGAACCTCACAGTCACTCTGCCCATCAGGCAACCTCACAGTCACTCAGTATTAGCCCCACGGACAATATCACTCATTAGGTACCTGCGCTCACTGGGGGTGTGTACAGACTCTGGAGGGGCTCCTACAGCCCAAGCGCTATAACAACATAGGCCTAAAAGCCTCTCACAAGATAGGCCGGAAAGCCTCACACAATATAGGCCTGAAAGCCTCTCACAAGATAGGCCGGAAAGCCTCACACAATATAGGCCTGAAAGCCTCTCACAATATAGGCCTGAAAGCCTCTCACAAATAGGCCTGAAAGCCTCCCTCATATCCTCACAACATAGGCCTGAAATCCTCAATCAGTCAGACACTCTCGATTTTCCCTTTGGCCATAACATACCGGGTTCTCGACCCAAAACAGTGTTTTATTTTTCAATAAATAGTATCAAAATACTCCGAGTGTCAAAACAATTTATCAGGAAAAGACTGAGTGTAAAATCATAACATATCAGTGAGGAAAAATATAGTAAACACAACCCCCAAGGGCAAAACAAATCGGCACTAGGCCCCAAACATGGCTTACAGCCCAAATCATATCAGGTAAATATCAGGTACTATTGGAAATAAGCTTTAAAGCCATTTCACAACTCAGTAGTCGCCTAAGTAAGGCATATATCTCCAAAGTTTCAACCTTTGTATTTTAAAACCCGTGAAAGGGTACATAGTCCGGGGTTTCATACCTCAGGACAGGATTTAAAGACATTACTTACCTCAAACTACCCCGAAACTACTTCGCAATGCGTTTGCCTTTCGAATCAACTTCTGGATGCTCCAAAACTACCAAGTTCAGATTTTTATCATCAGATTATGCTCAAGGAATAAATTCCAATTGAAAAATATCGAATTTAGCTCAAGAATCCGAATTCTGTCAAAACCCGACCCCTGGGCCCGCATTCCGAAACTCAGAAAATTTTATACCAAAATGTTCTTCGTCCTCTCGTGAGTCCGTATATATAAAGAACATCAAAATTGGAGTTCGTTTGACCCGTCAAATCGACCCCTAAAGGTCCCATAATCTCAAGCCCTAAACCCACATTTTCCTACTAATTTCCATGAATTTAATACTGAGATTATCTTCTATAATCATCCATAAACGAGTTTTAAGGTCCAAAACACTTACCTCTATGAAGAAAACTGATTTCCCTCTTCAAAAATTGCCTCAAGAGCTCTCTGTCCGTACATAACTGGTGTAAAAAGGGTTTAGGTCGCGGAAGAGTTTATTTAATAATGCCTAGTTATTTCCTTAACCGCGATCGCGGAAAACCCTTGGCGATCGCGAAGGCCAATTTCACTGCCTCTCATTTTACTCTCTGCAATCGCGGCTTAGCCCACGCAATCGCGATGCTTTGGTTCTCTACTCCACGCGATCGCATACCCTCACACGCGGTCGCGATGACCAACTTACCCTGCTCCCCACGCGCCTGGCTAGCTCTATCTGATCGCGGACTAGGTCACGCATCGCACCCCTATACACGCGATCGCGATGCATAAATTTTCCTGAACCTCAGAGTACTCTACGCGATCGCGCCCTTTGCCATGCGATCGCGATGCACAAATCCCTGCTGCACCAAAAACCAGAAAACGAGCAATTTATTCAAGTCTAAATGAGTCCGTTAATCACCCGAAATCAATCCGGAGCCCCTCGGGACCCCAACCAACTATACCAGCACATCACATATGATCATTCAAACTTAGTTGCACTCTCAAAACACTAAAACTAACATCAAAATACCAAAATCACATCGGATTCAAGCCTAAGAACTTTGAAATTTCTAAAATTCACCAATGATGCCGAAACTATCCAAAATAACTCCGATTGACCTGAAATTTTGCACACATATCCAAAATAACATTACAAACCTGTTCTAACTGTCATAATTCCATTCCTCCCCTGATAGCCTATTTTCCACTTCCGACCGGAAATCGCCAAAAACTAACTTTCGCCAATTCAAGCCTAATTCCAGACCGGACATCAAATAATTATTCTAAACACACTCCTAAGTCCCAAATCACCTAACGGAACTATCCGAGCCATAAAATACGCATTCTGAGGTCGTTTACCAATAAGTCAACTCTCGGTTGATTTTTCCAACTTCAAGGCTAGTTTTAAAGACTAAGTGGCTAAATTCTCATTATAATCACTTCGATTTCAAGCCTACCCACTCTAACACATCAAATACAGTATAACCAACCTATAGCAATTCAATATTAGTAATTATAAAATGCAGGTTCTACGTAACGACAGACCGGATCGTTACATTCTCCCCTTCTTAAACAAACGTTCGTCCTCGAACGGGTCTAGAAACATACCTGGAGTCTCAAACAAGTGAGGCTCCACCTCATATGACATATCACCCTCGAGCTGAACTGTGCTGAAATCTAACACATGAGACGGGTCACAAACATATTTCCTGAGCATCGACACATGAAATACCAGATGAACACTCGAGAAGCTGCGTGGCAAGGCAAGTCTATAAGCCACCTCTCCAACCTTCTGAAGCACCTCAAAAGGACCGATAAATCATGGACTCAGCTTCCCTCTCTTTACGAATCTCATAACACCCTTCATGGGTGTACCTTCAGCAGTACCTTATCACTTTCCATAAAATACACATCTCGAACCTTCCGGTCCGCATAACTATTCTGTCTAGACTGCGTCGTGTGAAGTCGCTCTTGAATTAACTTCACCTTCTCCAACGCATCCTGAATCAAATCTGTACCCAATAACTTAGCCTTACCAGGCTCGAACCAACCAACCGAAGATCTACACCTCCTACCATATAAAGCTTCATACGGGGCCATCTGAATACTGGACTGATAACTGTTATTATATGCAAACTCTGCTAATGGCAGAAACTGATCCCATGAACCACCAAAATCAATCACACAAGCCCGTAACATATCCTCCAATATCTGAATAGTCCGTTCCGACTGCCCGTCGATCTGAGGGTGAAATGTTGTGCTCAACTTTACATCAGTGCCCATACCTTTCTGTACGGCCCTCCAAAACTGAGATGTGAACTGAGTACCTCTGTCTGAAATAATAGAAACCGTAACTCCATGCAACCGGACAATCTCCTTAATGTAAATACCAGCTAACCGCTCTGAAGTATAAGTAGTACTGACAGGAATGAAATGCGCGGACTTGGTCAATATATCCACAATGACCCAAATAGCATCAAAACCCTTCGAAGTCCGTGGAATCCCAACTACAAAATCCCTAGTAATTATCTCCCATTTCCAATATGTAATATCTAACCTCTGAAGCAAACCACCTGATCTCTGGTGCTCATACTTGACCTGCTAGCAGTTGAGACACCGGGCTACATACTCAACAATGTCTCTCTTCATCCGCCTCCACCAATACTGCTATCTCAGATCCTGATACATCTTCGCGGCACCTGGATGGATAGAATACCGCGAGTTCTGAGCCTCTGCTAATATCAACTCTCGAATACCCTCTACATTGGGCACGCAAATACGGCCCTGCATCCTCATAACTCCATCATCACCAATAGTCACATCTTTGGCATCACCCCGACAAACTCTATCCTGAAGAACTAACAAGTGTCGGTCATCATACTGCCGTGCCTTAATCTGATCAAATAAAGAAGACCGGGAAGCCATGTTAGCTACCACCCGTGGAGGATCTGACAAATCCAATCTCACTAACTGACCCGCTAAAGCCTGAACATCAAGGGCTAAAGGTCGATCTGCTGCTGAAAGGTAAGCTAGACTTCCCAGACTCTCGGCTCTGCGACTCAAGGCATCGGCCACAACATTGGCCTTCCCCGGATAATACAAAATAGTCAAGTCATAGTCCTTGAAAAGCTCCAACCATATCCTTTTTCGCAAATTCAAGTCTTTCTTCCTTAGCAGATACTGCAAGCTTTGATGATCGGTGTATATCTCACACTGCACTCCATACAAATAATGCCGCCAAATTTTTAAGGCATGAACAATAGCAGCTAACTCAAGATCGTGCACTGGGTAATTCTTCTCCTGCACCTTTAACTGTCTAGACGCGTAGGCAATCACCCTACCATCCTGCATCAATACCGCTCCCAAGCCAACTCTAGAAGCATCACAATAGATCGTATAAAAACCCTAACCAGTAGGCAACACTAATACCGGAGCTGTGATCAACGCTGACTTGAGATTCTGAAAGCTCTCCTCACACTCATCAGACCATCTGAATGGAACACCCTTCTGTGTCAATATGGTCAGAGGTGAAGCAATAGAAGAGAATCCTTCCACAAAGCGACGGTAGCTGAGGATATTCTGGGCCAACTCAGCACCGCCTCAATCTTCTTTGGATCAACCTGAATACCCTCACTAGACACCACGTGCCCCAAGAAAGCTACTGAACCAAGCCAAAACTCACACTTGGAGAATTTTGCATAAAGTTTATCCTCTCTCAACCTCTGTAACACAATCCTCAAGTGCTGAGCATGCTCTTCCTGGCTGCGGGAGTAAACCAGGATGTCATCAATGAAAACAATGACGAACGAATCAAGGTAAGGCTGGAACACACTATTCATCAATTGCATGAACGCTGCTGGGGCATTGGTCAGCCCAAATGACATAACTAGAAATTCATAATGACCATATCTGGTTCTGAAAGCAGTCTTCGGAATGTTAGAATCCCGAATCTTCAGCTGATGGTACCCCGACCTAAAGTCGATCTTGGAGAACACCTTAGCTCCCTTAAGCTGATCAAATAAGTCATCAATACGAGGCAAAGGATATCGGTTCTTTAATATCACCTTATTCAACTGTCTATAATCAATAAACATATGCATGGAGCTATATTTCTTTTTCACAAACAACACTGCCGCACCCTAAGGTGACACACTCGGCCGAATGAACCCCTTATCTAAGAGTTCCTGAAGATGCTCCTTTAATTCTTTCAACTCTGCTGGTGTCATGCGGTAAGGTGGAATAGAGATAGGCTGGGTATCTGGCACCAAGTCAATACCAAAATCAATATCCCTGTCAGGTGGCAAGCCTGGCAGGTCTGTAGGGAATACATCCGAAAAATCATGGACTACGGAAACAGAATCAATAGACGGAGTCTCACTACTAGCATCTCTCTCAAAAGCAAGATAAAATATTCACACCCTTTCTCAACCATATGCTGAGCCTTTAAATAAGAAATCACTCTACTAGGCATGTGCCCTATAGACCCTCTACACTCAACTCTCGGAACTCCGGGCATAGCTAAGGTAACGGTCTTAGCGTGACAATCAAGGATAGAATGACATAGGGATAACCAATCCATGCCCAGAATTACATCAAAATCGACCATACTAAGTAACATCAAGTCCACTCGGGTCTCTAGACCCCCAATAGATATAAGACACGACCGCTACACATGGTCCACAACAATAGTATCGCCCACCGGAGTCTAAACATGAACAGACGTAACTAAAGACTCACGGGGCATATTCAGAAAATGAGCAAAATAGGATGAGACATAAGAGTACGTGGAACCAGGGTAAAATAAAGCCAAAGAATCACTATGACAGGCTGAGATAGTACCTGTAATCACTGCATCGGATGCCATAGCATCAGGCCTAGACGGAAGTGCATAAATACGCGGCTGGCCTCCACCTGCTTGACCTCCCCCTCTAGGACGGCCTCTAGCTGCCTGACCACCACTCCTAGCTGCCTGAATAAGTGGTGAAGTGACTGGGGCTGAAGCCGAGGACTGAAGCCGATGCTGAGATGAACTACTAGGACGACGGGGACACTGCCTCCACTCATGTCCGAACTCTCCACACTCATAACAACTACCTGGAGTTGGAGATGAAAACTGACGAGAACACCTGCCACCATGATAACCACCAGACGAACCATGCATAGAAGAACCCTGAACTGGAAGGGCACTAAAAGATGAACGTCCCTGATAAGAATTGCGAGGACTTTGCCCTGAAGATACACCATTGTAAGCTGGGAGAACTGGCTATGGAGGTCTAAATGGACGACCTCTGTTGTGCTGAAACTGCCCTCTAGAAGGCACCACTGAAGCTACCTGACCCCCGAGGCCTCTTGACCTCCTTCTCCTCACGATCCTGCCTACAAACCGACTCAATGTCCCGAGCAATGTCAACAACCTGCTCAAATGTAGCTCCAGACACACTCTCTCTAGTCATCAAGATCTGAAGCTGATAAGTAAGACCATCTACAAACCTCCTAATCCTCTCCCTGTCAGTAGGGACATGTCGTACTGGGTGACTGATAACTCTCCCTGGCGCAGCTGCTCAAACTGCATGCGTTGCTCCTCTCTGTGGGACTGAGGAACATATTTCTCCAAAAAGATCATGGAGAACTGCTGCCAGGTGAAAGGTGCTGAACTAACCGGCCTACGCCTCTCGAAATACTCCCACCAAGTAAAAGCAGCACCCGCAAACTGAAATGTAGCAAAAGAGACCCCACTAGTCTCCAAAATACCCGCAGTACGTAGTATCCTCTAACACTTATCCAGAAAACCTTGGGCATCCTCGCCCTCTGTACCGCTGAAAGTCGGAGGCTTAAGTCTGCTAAACCTCTCCAGTCTATGCTGCTCATCCTCGGGCATAGCTGGAACCACAAAATCCTGGACTGGGACAACCGGCTGAGCTGGGGCTGCTCCCGGTGCCTGAATACCCCGTTCAACCTGCTCAGGTGTCCGGGAAGCTGGAGTCTGATTGCCTCCCCCGACCTGAGCTGTAGTGGCAGTAGTAGACATAGCAACTGCCTGAGCTAAACTGGAACACACTGTCAATATCTGAGCCAGGGTCTCCTGGAGACCCGAAATAATAATAGGCACTGTCGGTGCCTGAGCCTGTCCCGCTAGAGCACCATTGGCGGGAACCTGATCCTGAACGATAGGGGGATCCTGGGGTATTGTCCCGACTGCTGCGCGGACTTGTCCCCTACCTCTACCACGGCCCCGACCCCTTGTGGGTCTGGGTGGTGTCTGGTCACCCTGATCGGTATTGCGTGTCCTCACCATCTGTGAGAGAATGAAACAACATAAGTTTAGATTTCAAGAATCAATAGATTGGCATGAAAGAGTTCAAGAAAATAGAGATGTTTCCTAAAAGTTCTGCAGCCTCTCGAAGATAAGTACAGACGTCTCCGTACCGATCCGCAAGACTCTACTAAACCTGCTCATGACCTTTGAGTCCTATGCAACCTAGTGCTCTGATACCAACTTGTCACGACCCCAAATCCTAANCCGTTGAGTCCTATGTTACCTAGTGTTCTGATACCAACTTGTCACGACCCCAAATTCTAACAGGCCGTGATGGCGCCTATCGTGGAACTAGGCTAGCCAATCATCACTTTACTACGCTTTTGGTTATTTTATAATAGTTCACAATACAATGTTAAATAAATTATTTAAATCTTAGTGCCCCCAATAGTAGTCTAACAAAACCTAAACAAACCTCCCAAGACTGGAGTCAATGATCATGAGCATCTAAAGAGAAATACATCTAAATCTGCTAATGTCATAATAAATGTCTATGAATCAAATTCTAATACTAATCAAGGAAGGGAAATGGAGAAGCTGTGGACGTTGGACAACTACCTTGAAATCCCGTAAACTGCTGCTAACGAACTGATACGACTACTGCTCCAAGACGGTACCTCAATCTGTGCACAGAGGCACATGGAGTCTTTATGAGTACGCCAACTCAGTAGTAATAAAAATAAATCACAGTCTAAGAATTCTAAAACACACAGTACAAATACACCAATTCACAAAACAGTAAAACACCAAGTCACCAAATAGTATTCATCGAACACATGAGTTCCAAAAATCAGTTTACAGAAAATCCTTTGAAACAAGTGTAATATTAGTATATCTCAGTAAAATTCTCAATTAAAACCAGTTTGAAAACGAAGTAAATCATAGTTCGAAAACTCAGTAAAAATCTTCATAAAATTGCCCCTCGGGCCATAATCATTTCTTGTAACAATTTCTTTCAGTACCAGCCCATCAGGCAACCTCACGATCACTCTGCCCATCAGGAAACCTCACAGTCACTCTGCCCATCAGGCAACCTCAGAGTCACTCTGCCCATCAGGAAACCTCAGAGTCACTCAATATCAGCCCCGCGGGCAATATCACTCATTAGGTACCTGCGCTCACTGGGGTATGTACAGACTCCGGAGGGGCTCCTACAACCCAAGCGCTATAACAACATAGGCTTGAAAACCTCTCACAATATAGGCCTGAAAGCCTCTCACAATATAGGCCTGAAAGCCTCTCACAATGTAGGCCTGAAAGCCTCTCACAATGTAGGCCTGAAAGCCTCACTCAGTCAGACACTCTCGATTTGCCCTTAGGCCATAACATACCGGGTTCTCGATCCAAAACAGTATTTCATTTTTCAATAACTAGTATCAAAATACTTTGAGTGTCAAAACAATTTATTAGGAAAAGACTGAGTGTAAAATCATAACGTATCAGCGAGGAAAAATATAGTAAACACAACCCCCAAGGGGTAAACAGATCGGCACTAGGCCCCAAACATGGCTTACATCCCAAATCATATCAGGTATATATAGTACTATTGGAAATAAGCTTTAAATCCGTTTTGCAACTCAATAGTCGCCTAAGTAAGGAATATATCTCCAAAGTTTCAACCTTTGCATTTCAAAACCCATGAAAGGGTGTGTAGTCCGGGGTTTCATACCCTCAGGACAGGATTTAAAGACATTACTTACCTTAAACTAGCCCGAAACTACTTCGCTATGCGTTTGCCTTTCGAATCAACTTTCGGATGCTCCAAATCTACCAAGTTCAGATTTTTATCATCAGATTATGCTCAAGGAATAAATTTCAATTGAAAACTATCAAATTTAGCTCAAGAATCCGAATTCGGTCAAAACGACCCCCAGGCTCGCGTCCCCAAACTCAGAAATTTTTATACCAAAATGTTCTTCGTCCTCTCACGAGTCCGTATATATAAAGAACACCAAAATCGGAGTTCGTTTGACCCCTCAAATCGACCCCTAAAGGTCTCATAATCTCAAGCCCTAAACCCACTTTTTTCTACTGATTTCCATGAATTTAATACTGAGATTATGTTCTATAATCACCTATAAACGAGTTTTAAGGTCCAGAACACTTACCTCTATGAAGAATACTGATTTCCCTCTTCAAAAATCGCCTCAAGAGCTCTCTGTCCGTACAAAATGGTGTAAAAAGGGTTTAGGTCGCGGAAGGGTTTATTTAATAATGCACAGTTATTTCCTTAACCGCGATCGCGAAGGCCAATTTCACTGCCTCTCATTTTACTCTCTGCGATAGCGGTTTAGCCCATGCGATCGCGATGCTTTGGTTCCCTACTCCACGCGATCGCATACCCTCACACGCGGTCGTGATGACCAACTGACCCTGCTCCCCACGCGCCTGGCTAGCTCTATGTGATCGCGGACTAGGTCACGCGATCGCACTTCCAATTCTTCCAAACCTACGCAATCGCACTCCTATACACACGATCGCGATGCACAAAATTTCCTGAACCTCAGAGTACTCTATGCGATCGCGCCCTTTGCCATGCGATCGCGATGCAAAAATCCCTTCTGCACCAAAAACCAGAAAACGAGCAATTTATTCAAGTCTAAATGAGTCCGTTAATCACCTGAAATCAATCCCGAGTCCCTCGGGACCCCAACCAACTATACCAACACATCACATACGATCATTCAAACTTAGTTGCACTCTAAAAACACTAAAACTAACATCAAAATACCAAAATCACATCGGATTCAAGCCTAAGAACTTTAAAATTTCTAAAATGCACCAATGATGCCGAAACTATCCAAAACAACTCCGATTGAACTGAAATTTTGCAGACATATCCAAAATAACATTACGAACCTGTTCCAACTGTCGGAATTCCATTCCGCCCCCGATAGCCTATTTTCCACTTCCGACCGGAAATCGCCAAAAACTAACTTTCGCCAATTCAAGCCTAATTCTACACCGGACATCACAAAATTATTCTGAATACACTCCTAAGTCCCAAATTACCTAAAGGAACTATCCGATCCATAAAATACTCATTCCGAGGTTGTTTACCAATAAGTCAACTCTCGGTAGACTTTTCCAACTTCAAGGCTATTTTTAAAGACTAAGTGGCTAAATACTCATTATAATCACTTCGATTTCAAGCCTACCCACTCTAACACATCAAATACAGTATAACCAATATATAGCAATTCAATATCAGTAATTATAAAATGCAGGTTCTACGTAATGACAGACTGGGTCGTTACACTCGCCCTTCATACGGTTAGCTGGAGGGAATGGCGGAATCACGTCATACCTCTGGTCACAAACCTCAATCTGGGCCTCTAGCCATACCAAGCATATCTGATCAACCCTGCAACTATCATCCCGCTGGTATGTGTCCCGTGCCAAGTGAGCGTAATAGGTACAAGCTGCGGGCAACGAAACAGGCAAAGGACTCGCTCGGTGGCATGATGCTCGACTATATCGAGACATATCAGTGGGACGGAAGAGCTCCACATAGATTGGCCGCGGGAGCAATAACCCGGTAAATCACCTATGAGCCCGTAACTGTATTGCCTCCATACGAACTATTTATTAAACACTAGAATCGTGAGTAAACGCAATACAGTTCAAGCCAGGCCAAGTAAACTTAAGTATATATGTACCTGCGCGCCTTCAAGTAAATCCAACAAATCCTTATAATAAGAGAGGCGATGTCAAGCCTCGACCTTGTGTGCATAGCTTCGCCTATCAGCCCACCTCCAAGCTAAAGGGAGAAATGGTGGAGGTAGTTCATCCGGAGCGATCGATGACAGAGATGGTTAGAACTGCAGGAACCGCTCCCAGGCCCAAACCTAATATAGATTGTGGACGTAAAATTTAAGGTATTGTTTTTACTATGTATGTTATAATCATGAAAATAATTGAATATGTTTTCACCTGCAGCAACGATAAAAATCCGGCAACGTCTCTCTAGGTGCCCATGCACGCCCAACACATCTGCCTATATAGGTGACCTAAAACAGCTGCACCCCAGCTGTAGCTAGATAAATCATCTAGTCGCTCTAGATGATGTATAAATCTCAAGCTGACTAGGTTTCCCGAAGTATTCGAGAACAGTTTACCAAAAAAAAATCAGCAGCAACAATAGTCTCGTGTGCCGGTAGATATCCTATGGCGGTGAATCATCTGTAATCTCTGCGTCTATCACCACCAGATGCTGCCGAACGGGCGCCAGCTGCAACCGACTGATCCCACTCAATGCAGTCGGCTCTACTGGCTAGAAACCGATGAGTCGCTGCAACATATGAAGGTAATCCATTCTCGTACAGTCTCTAAGAGCATGTGGGTAAGCTACAGGTATACCATCAACAGGTAGCCCAAAAAGAACCTCCACATCCTCAAGCGTGATGATAGCATCGTCGATGGGTAGATGAAACGTGTGCGTCTCCGGTCGCCACCGCTCTATCATAGCCGTGATAAACGCCCAGTCGAACTGCAACCGACCGATTTCTATGATCCTATAGAAACCCGTATACTGAAGGCGTCTAACTATACGGGGATGCAATGGGTGGTCCCTAATGAACTCTCACATATCGTCTATACGTCTGGGGCGGAATGTCTAAGACAGACAATGCCCATCCGAGATGTGTGAAGACCTATGGTTCGCCCTGTAGCAACAATAGCTCTCGAGATGCAGGTTCGGGATGCACAGGGGGAACCTCCATGACGATGTATGTAAATTGTACAATATTAATTCTATATTATTACTTAGGTTGATACACTTTCTATATTATTTTTTTGTATGTTAGTTTATTACATTATTTTATGTGTTAGTTTATTATTTTATATGTTAGTTTTTTTTTTCTTCTTTAGCTATTTTTTGGTATAATAGAATTAAATAATTAGTTTCATAATTATACATGATATAATTAATAAGTATTCATATAAAGATGCTTAGTTTGACAAATATTTTGTATTGTTGTTTTTGTGTTATTTTCTTACATTTGTTGACTAAAATTCGAGAGGGTTTGTATTGGAACTATCATCTTTTTTTTATAGATATTTTTGGGGTTAATAGATAATTAAATTATTAATTTTAATAACTACAAAGATAATTTAATAATTATTCATATAACAAATACTTAGGTTGATAAATTTTCTATGTTAATATTTCATATGTTAGTTTCCAACATTTTTCTACTAAAGTAACACTACTCTAAATGTCCATGAACAAAGTCAACTACCATAAGCTAAAACTTACTACTACGCTAAAAGGCACTACATTACAATTAAGGGCACACTTTAACACTAAAGGAAACTAAACAATAATAAAGTCACATATTAATATACGTACAACAATAAAATCACACATAACATTAATTATTCATAAAATAATAATTTATCTTTTTATTAATTTTTAGCACATAAATAATCTAATGCAGATAAAAATAATAAATTTAAATCACAAAATGATCACAAACAAACATAGACCACAGTAAAAAATAACTAATAAGCATTTTATATACTCATGTATTACCAAAAAGTAAGTCGGAATACCTCAATTTAATATTTCTTGAAATGTGAAAATTTGATGATTTGGGGGCCGAAACAAACAATAGACGAGATCCACTACACGATAACGCCTTGTACGGTATTATCTTACTACAATACAGAGAAGATACACTTTTTGTTGGATAGGTGGGCTCCAATGAAGTTTTTTTCCTTAAATAATTGGGGGGGGGGGGGGGGGGGGGTTTTTTGGGTTTTTGCGGGTTTTTGGGGGGGGAAGGGGAGGACCCGCTTTTTTAAGAGGGTTAAGCCC
>ML247966.1:8233-83523 GCA_005239495.1 Nicotiana undulata
AGAAGAAAGAAAATCTTTTTTTGAATTTTTCATGATTTTTTTTATGTGGTTGGGAAAGAAGACTACTAAAATAAATAGAAAATATTTTTTGGATTTTGATTTGATTTGATTTTCAAAAGAAAGACTTCTAAAATGAAAAACAAATTTGGTTAAATTTTTTTATTCGATATTTTCTGAAGAAATACTTCTAAAGAAGTAATTAAAATATTTTTTTTTATTTTTGAGAATTGGGGTCTCAAAGAAAGATTTTTCATAGAAGGGAGTAAAGGAAAATATTTTTTTCTTTTTCATTATTTTTAATATTGTGAAAAATAAAAGGTATAAAATATTATTTTTTTTGGGAATTTTGATTTGATTTGTCTTCTTTCTTTATTAATGAGATTTCTACGAAGAAAAATATTTTTTGGGTTTTAAAAAAAAACTTCTTATTACTTTATTTGAGATTTTCTATAAAAAAAGACTTCTAACGAAGGAGCTAAAGGAAAATATTTTTGGATTTTTCTAAAAATAGGGGCCAGAACCGATGAGGTTTGCCTACGTATCTCACATCCGGTGAGAATCGAACCCGCGTAGTTCTGCCAATTTTGACGGAACCGGGGAAACATGATATTAACTTATTTTCATTTTTTTGAAATACATTTTCTCTTTCTCCATCTTTCAAAAAATTTGGCAGAGTTTTGTGACATTTTTATACGCAATTCAGATAATATACGCAATTTATACGCAATTCAGATAATATACGCTATTTTAGAAGACTCAGAGAGAAGAAGGGTTTCGGCATAGTTTTATACGCAATTCAGATAATATCAAAGCGGTAAATGCGGCAATAAGCACATTAGGTTTAAACACGTAAAATCAAATAATGAAAGCCAAAATATAACAGTTATATAAGCTCGAATTCTTGAACCCTGAACCAGAGATTCTGCGTTCGATCCCCAGCAGAGTCGTCAGAGCTGTCACACCTCCTTTTTCACCACCCGGATTAATGAGGGGTAATAAGGATGTTTTTCCACTTTAAGTGACATTATTCGATTTTGGGATTTATTATTATTTCAGAGTGGCCCCTCGGGTTTTTGACGATGCTCCGGGACACCGTTTTGTTTTGAAAATCCCAAACCGAGGAAAACTTGACTCAGTTTTGATTTGTCTGCGATAAAAAATCCGAGTAAGGAATTCTGTTAACCTGGGAGAAGGTTTTAGGCATTCCCGTGTTCCGTGCGTCTAGCACGATCGCTTAACTATTAATATTTGGCCTAAATTATCCGATTATTTACATGTTTTAGCCTATTGTGCATTTAGCCTTTTTAAATTTTAGCCGCTTTTGATATTTATGGATTCATCTTGAAAACAAGTCACGAGGACGTGCACTTGTCTGCTTTTGGACATGTTACAGTTGCGCCACATGAGATGCACCCGTAATTACAACACGTGATTTTAATATAGTTTTAAGTTGAATTCGGCGACATGAGTTGTCAGACCCGAATGTAGATTACGTAGTCAAGACTATGGTCGGGACGGTTTTAGAATGCCTATTTGAGGCGATGTTCAATTTATTCTCTCTGTTCTCTTTCGGAAGGGGTATTTTTAGTTTTTATGTAATAAAGCCAATTCGGACGTTTATAGATTTATCTTAGGACAAGTCACGATGGCGTGCACTTATTATTTTTGAACACATCGCAACCACGTCACATGAAATACACCGGTGATTGCTACGTGCTTATTTTAATATAGTTTGAAGTTAGGGTCGAGTCACGTGAAACGCACACTCGAATAGAGATTATGCATCATGATTATGCCACGAGAACCGTACCCATAGTCACGATAATTTACTTAGCACGCCTAAAGCAAACTACTAATATTAGAAAGTTGTTTTCCTAAACTATTTCGAGATTATTGTAAGGCATAAAAATTATGAAAGTTAGTATAAGAAAACAAAAATCATATAAAATTTACCATTCTTTAGCAATTTTAAACTACCTAAAGGGCGTTCTAATAATGCTAAACTGTTAAGGCATTTAAGAAATAGATTGAGTAATCAAATTCTAATATAAAACTCCAAAACTTGATATAAAAAAAATCACCGTATCTAAGCTGAAATTTCATTGAACCTATTCATATTAAGCACAAAATTAATTTGAAGATAAGATCTACTTTTAACAACTGAACATAGAAAATCTAATCAATCCTCTATAACTCACCATAATAAACTCGATAACACCAAAAATGGATAAGCAAATCAAAATCATGTTATGGCATGATAACAGAGATGCAAGGAATCAGACTAAAATATTCACCAAAACACAATAAATACATGAAATAATCTTAAAGTGAGAAAGGGACCTTTATTATTGAATATGTTCCTCCAAATTTGTACAATTAAAAAAAATCTTCCAACTGACTGCAAACACGAAGAGAGGTTGCAAATTAGAACCACGACAAAAATTGGACGAGAAAAGCTTCAAACTTGACCTCGGACGAAAGGTTTTTTGGGTGAACTCGACAACAACTTCTGCTGCGTTTTCGAGATTCTTCTCGCAAGGTTTTCGGGTTGCTTTTTGCCGAGTTTCCGGCTGATTTCTGTGGCTTATTGCAGCCGGATTTTGACTGTTGTCTTGTTGCGTTTTTTAGCAGAAAACAGGGACTGATTTGTGGTGGTTTGAGGGATGTTTTGAGATGAGTTTAAGGTTAAAATAAAGATGGTTTTAGAGGTATTTCAATGGTGGATTAATGAGAAGAAGACGATGGCTTTCTGTTTTTTTTCCAATTCGTTGCCTTCCCCTTTTTTCTCATCACTCTTGTGCTCTCTCCCTTGGGGAGTGGCTGCCGTTTCTTTTTTTTTGTGTGTCTTTGTGTGTTTTTACGTCTCTAAAGGGGATTATGGTTGGAATGTGAGGAATTTTGTTGGGAATGAGATTTTGGACCTTGAAATTAGCCCAATTTAAAACAAGAGCAAATTTTGTCTTTCAAAAATAGTCATCTTACTACTAATTAAATCTGTTTTATCAAAACGACCTAACTAACATTTTAACTAATTAAATAAACTAATTGATTAAGCTAATGTAAATGTTTTGTGACTTTTATATATTAATCTATCAATTAAAGGGTAATTAATTTCTGAAAATGCGAATTAAACCTAAAAGTACATGAAATGAAAAAATGTGACAATTTTTATGAGTTTTCTATGATTTTAAAATATTAAACATGCATGAAATGCAACTGAATAAAGAAAAGTTCCTAAAATTCATTAAAATTATTTTGATTATTTTAGGAGTAATTTTCATGCGGGGCAAAAATTGGGTGTTCACATATATCACTCACCCATCCCACTAAAATGTGGGCGGATTGGGCGGGTTGGCAAAATGTGGGCTCATTTTGCCACCATTACTGTTGCTACATTCTTTTATGCAGCATGTACGATTCTGACCTTGTAAGTGCGCCTATGCGACTCTTCTCTCCTTTTTTTCCAGCCTTTAGCTAATCTCTAGGCCTTAATCTGTGGACATATACAGAGCTTGACAAGATGTCCCTCTAGGCATCTATAGGTATACTGAAGTTCTTCGCTCGGTACTTTATTGAACTTACGAATATTGCTATACATTATTTCATAGATCTGTTTATCCATCCATATGACTTTACTGCATCAAAATAGGTCATACTATACCATAGCTCTTACTTTGATTTATCGTTGCTGAGGTATTCTACTAATTTTGGCTTACTCTCGTTGCTTATCCTTATAAAGACCCGTAAAATTTCATGTCTAAAGTAATGCCCGAATAGGTTCCTGTGTTGTTATAACTGTAGTGACTCTTAAAACGGACCTATTTTGAGTAAGACGTACCCCGTAATTTGAAAAAAAAAAATTTCCAGGTATTGCGCGTTATGCGACGCACTATGTGATCGCATAACAGGTATGCGGACCACATAGTGGTCGCATACCTGGATAGGCTACTGTCCAAATGGAGGACAACTATGCGGCCCAGAATGCGATCGCATTCTGGGAATGCAGACCGCATAGCTGTCACATTCTTTCCCCATGGTTTTTGGCGAGGGAGATTATGCGACGCACTATGCGATCGCATAACAGGTATGCAGACCGCATAGTGGTCGCATACCTGGGCAGATTATTTCCAGTTTTGGCCCATTTTGAGGGCCATTATGCGACAGCAATGCGGACCGCATAGCAAGAATTTTAAAACTCGATCCCCTGTTCAATAAAACTCCTCTCCCCTTCATTTTTAACCATTTTCTGACTAAGAATAGATAGATAAAATCAGAGTTCTTGAGAGAGAGGGTTTCAACATCATCCAATTGCTTTGTCCAAAATCGCTCAAGCCCGAAATTTTTTGAGTTATTGTCATCTTCTTCACTACAAGAGGTAAGTCCCCACCCCATTTTCCTTAAATTTCCATATTTTGGTTAATAGGTAGAACTCCCCTAAAGGAGTTCTTGAAGATAAACGTGAAGAACCTTGCATGCATGTCCATTAATTGTCACAATCTAGTAAAAGGAAGTGGGTTAGAATAAATATTCACAAAGAAGGGGTTGGTAATCTAAGGGGTCACATATCATTCGATAAAATGCCTAAGCGAGTATGAATTGTGTTCGTGATTCCCAATTCTAAGATGAATGTGTTACATTATGAATTAGCTTGACGTTGCTTGACGGTCCAGTGATTTGTGACAGAAATTAAAAGGGGAAAATTCGACAGAGGTATGTATGGCTGACTTTAACCTTTGTAGAATCCTCTTGTTGGTGTCCGAGCATACGATATGTGTACGTTGTTTGAGAAAATGTGAATTGACTGTTTAATTGTGTTGATGCGTAATATTTTGCTCCTTGAATTTCTTGTTGACTACTATGCTAGTTGCGATTGTGAAAAGTGGTTTGTTGTGCATATCTTATTATGTGCAAAGCTCGAGGGTATCGATATGAAAGTATATGTTAATGAATGAAAGAATGTTAATGTGCCCAAGCGTGGGAATGTATATAATGGCTAAAAATCGTGCGTGGTAAGTAACGAAAAAGGGTATTGTGAAATGATGTAATTGAGTTGAACGATTATGGCAACACCGTGTACATGAATTACTACTTGGTGAGAATCATTGTACCTTGAGCCCGTATGGTGAATTGTTGATATGAAATTGTGATCCTTGTAATGAAGATCCTTGTAATTTAATTGTTGGTGATTGTTGTTATGAAACGTGATTTTCTGATGGGATCGGGTTGTAAGCCGCAATACGGGGTAATAAGGGTGAGTGAGGTAATAAGGGTGGCCGAGGTAATAAGGATGGAATGTGAATATGTTGAAACGAGAATCTGTGAAACTCTTGAATATGGTTGTATTGAAATGAGAATATGTGAAACTCTTGAATATGGTGGTATTGAAATGAGATTCTGTGAGACTCTTGAATATGTTGGTATTGAAAGGAGAATCTGTGAAACTCTTGATTTTGGGTTGTTTCTGTTTCTGTGCAATACTTGTTGGATTCTATTAATTGCCTCTTATCTGTGTATTTCTTGATTGTACTTAGGGTAAAATTTTTTCATACATAATAGTACTATTCCACAGTACTAACGTCCCTTTTGCCAGGGGCACTACATCTTTTATATGGATGAAGGTGGTTCCATAGCAGGTAGCTCAGCCCGCCGTTAGTGGTGCCTCATCTTCATCTCTTCAGCAGTTGTGGTGAGCCCCTCTTCTCCTCGGGGCCGTGTGTGGATTATTTTGCTTATATTGTAAAGGTATAGCCGGGGCCTTGTTGTCGGCAAGTTATGTAAAACCCCTAGTATTCGTAGAGGCTCCGTAGACATCATGTGGGTGTATATGTATATTTTTGGGTAGTAATTGTACGTACTCGGAAATCGTGGTTCATGTTGGAATGTTATGTATGTATTATGTACGTTTGGATATCAATCGTTGAAATGCTAAAAGAGAGAAAAAATAAATAAATGGAATTATGTTGTAAAATGTACTTTGAATCTAAATTCCGCTAACTCGCATGAAATAATGTATGTTATGAACACGGGGTAATACGTTGGGTAGGAAAGGCAATCCAGGTCCACTTGACTGGGTTCATCCGGTTAGGCACCGGTCCCGTCCCTCGATTTTGAGGCGTGACAAACTTGGTATCAGAGCATAAAGTTTTTAAAGTGTCCTAGGATGTCTCAAAGCCGTGTCTAGTAGGGCCCTTCTTATCGTTGTGTTTTCGACCACATTGATAATTAGGGTGTTGCATGGACATTTAGGAAAATACCCTTTCATTGTTACTCTGCATCGTGCGATGAAGTAGAAATTGAGAATGTCTTTATCTAACTCGTGCATTGTCCTAATTTTCAGTACATGGCACCTAAGAAGAGAGCTCGACTCGGCCTAGAGGCCAATGCAACCCCAAGTGTGGCCATAAATCTTTCATCTGATGGTGCGGGTGAGAATGATTCCTCGTCCTTGAATCTGCCTGACTCCTCCACTCCAGGCCAGGCTGTCCCTATTCCTGTTGCAACGGAGGGTGCTGAAATCCCTCCCGCTGATGTTCCTGATCTTTCCTCAGTCCCAGCTTCCGATCCCGGTGTTTATGATGGGGACCTTAGAGGAGCTATTCAGATGTTGACTCAGTTAGTGGCCTCCCAGGCCCAAAGATCTCATACTGCCCCTGCGTCCTCTAGCGAGCAAGGGGATTCTTCAGGTTCTAGGGTCAACCAGTTTCTGCGGTTAGCCCCTCCAGAGTTCAAAGGCACCGACCCAGTAGCCGATCCTCAAGATTTCGTAGATGAAATGTACAAGACTCTCGGGGTTATTAAGGCTACTAAAACAGAGGGAGTTGAGTTAGCTTCCTATCGTCTAAAGGGAGCAGCATATTCGTGGTTTGAGATGTGGGAGCATTCCCATGGAGAGGGGAGCCCTCCGGCGAGGTTGGTCGAGTTTGTAGACGCTTTCATGGATCATTTCTTACCTGCCGAGGTTATGGCAGCCCGTGCTGCAGAGTTTGAGGTCCTTAAGCAGGGTCACATGAGTGTGTGGGAGTACCATATGGAGTTTGTGCGCTTGTCCAAGTATGCTACCCACATGCTGCCGACTATGGAGGCCAGAGTTCGTCGGTTTGTTTAGGGCCTTGGTCCATTGGTTGTCAACGAGGCTGCTACAACTTCTTTGCATTCAGATATGAACTATGGTAAGATTGTGGGTTTTGCCCAGGCGATGGAGGCCCGAAAATTTAAAATAAGAATGGAGAGAGAGAGAGAGTGGTAATAGGTCCCGGTTAGCGGGCAACCTTGGGAGCTTAGTTGCAGGTGGGAGGTCAACCCCAGGGAGAGGGTCTTCAGGGCTATCACAGTCATATGCTCAGTCCTCAGCCAGTGCGTCGCCACCAGGCCACAGTTATCAGCAGGGAGGTCATTTTGGACCCGGTTAAGATAGGAGGAGGTTCCCTCAGTCGGGTTGTTTAGGTGGGAGGTTCCAGCAGCAGCAGAGGGTCCCATGCCCTAAGTGTGGGAGATTTCATACTGAGACTTGCTACTTAGATATTCCGGTATGCTATAGATGCAGAGTGAGGGGCCATGTTCAGCGAGATTGTCATGGGCCCAGTCAGGGCACAGGTAGGGGCACTGCTCAGCCGTCCAGTTCTTCAGCCGCTACATCTTCAGCACGCCCTTCAGCTTCAGCAGGGCGCAGTGCAGCTAGGGGTATAGCATGGGGTCAAGAGGGAACCAGTCGGTTCGATGCTTTGAGTGGTTGTCTGAGTGCGGAGGCTTCTCCAGATGTTGTCACATGTATTCTGACTGTCCAATTGCTTGATGTTTATACTTTTATTGATCCAGGGTCCTCTTTGTCATATGTTACTCAATTTATTGCTTCAAGTTTTGGGATGGAACCCGAACAACTTCATGAGTCGTTCTTTGTGTCGACTCTTGTTAGTGATTCTATTACGGTCGCACGAGTTTATAGGAATTGTGTCATCTCGGTATGTGGTCGGGGATACCACGACTGATGTTATAGAGCTAGGGATGCTAGATTTTGATGTAATCATGGGGATGTATTGGCTCTATTCATGCTTTGCTAAACTCGACTGCTGAACAAGAACTATGAGGCTCGAGTTTCCTAATGAACCAATTATTGAGTTGAAAGGGAACGAGGTTGTGCCGAGGGGCAGGTTTTTTCCCTATCTTAAAGCCTCCAAGATGGTCAGAAAAGGATGCATCTATCATTTGGTACGGGTTGCGGACACCACTTCGGAGGTGCCTGCTCTCGAGTCCGTGCCGGTTGTGAATGAGTTTCTTGAAGTGTTTCCGGTTGAGCTTCCTGGAATTCCGCCAGATAGAGAGATTGATTTAGGGATTAATGTATTGCCAGATACACAACCAATATTTATTCCACCTTACAGAATGGCGCCAACAGAATTGAGAGAGTTAAAGGAGCAATTGAAAGATCTATTAGAAAAAGGGTTTCATTCGGCCAAGTGTGTCGCCTTGGGGCGCACCGGTTATTTTTTGTCAGAAAGAAAGATGGATCACTTCGAATGTGTATTGATTATCGGAAGCTCAACAAGGTCACCATCAAGAATAAATATCCACTACCTCGGATAGATGATTGTTTCGATCAGTTACAAGGTGCTAGGTTCTTCTCAAAGATTGATTTACGGTTAGGGTACCGCCAGTTAATGATCAGGGAGCAGGATATTCCTAAGACCGCCTTCAAGACTCGTTATGGGCACTTTGAATTTCTGGTAATGTCTTTTGGGCTAAGCAACGCCCCAACAACTTTTACGGATCTTATGAATCGGGTTTTCAAACCGTTTCTTGACTCCTTTGTGATTGTCTTTATTGACAATATCCTTGTTTATTCACGAAGTCAGGAAGATAATGCAAATCACCTCAGGGCAGTTCTGCAGACTCTTCATCAGCACCACTTGTATGCAAAGTTTTCAAAATGTGAGTTTTGATTAGAATTAGTCACCTATTTGGGCCATGTTGTTTCTAGGGAAGGGATTCAAGTTGATCCCCAAAAGATTGCAGCGATAAAGGATTGGTCTAGACCAACGACCCCGACGGAGATTTGCAATTTCTTGGGTATAGCTGGGTATTATCGGAGGTTTATGGAGGGATTCTCTGCTCTCGCCTCCCCATTAACTAAGCTGAGGCAAAAAGCAATTAAGTTTCAGTGGTCCGATGCTTGTGAAAAGAGTTTTCAGGAATTGAAGTCGAAATAGACTTCGGCACCCGTGTTGACCTTGCCAGAAGGTTCGGAAGGATTCGTGGTTTATTGTGATGCTTTGAGAGTTGGTTTAGGGTGTGTGTTGATGCAATGTGGTAAAGTTATAGCATATGCTTCAAGACAGCTCAAGAATCACGAGAAGAATTATCCGACGCATGATTTGGATCTCGCACGGATGTGTTTGCATTGAAAATTTGACGGCATTATCTTTATGGGGTCCATGTGGACGTATTCACAGACCACTAGAGTCTTCAGTACCTATTCAAGCAGAAGTTGTTAAATTTAAGGCAGCGAAGGTGGTTAGAATTGCTCAAAGATTACGATATGAATATTTTGTACCACCCAGGAGAGGCAAATGTGGTAGCCGACGCTCTTAGTCGGAAATCCATGGGTAGCTTGGCACATTTGGAGGCCGGTCAGAGGCCTTTGGCTCGGGAGGTTTATCAATTCGCCAGTCTTGGGGTTTGTCGTTCGACCTCAGGTGAGGGGAATGTCGTGGTGCGTAATGGAGCGGAGTCCTCGCTTGTAGCGGAAGTCAAGGAAAAGAAATTCAAAGACCTAGCATTGATACAATTGAGGGAAGTAATTTTTAATCACAAGATTTCAAATTTTTCACTCGGAAATGATGACTGTGTCTTGCGGTGTCAGGGGAGACTATGTGTTAGGTGGATGATATCCAGGAGAGGGTAATGGCAGAGGCTCATAATTCTAGGTATTCTGTTCACCCATGTTCTACGAAAATGTATCACGATCTCAAGGAGATTTATTGGTGGGGTAGTATGAAAAAAGGGTATGGCAGACTTTGTGTCTATATGTCCTAATTGTCAGCAGGTGAAGGCCGAGCATCAGAGGCCCGGTGGGTTGACTCAGATTATGGAAATACCGATGTGGAAATGGGAGATGATCAATATGGACTTCGTGGTAGGGTTACCTCGCACTCAACACAAGTTCGACTCAATTTGTGTGATAGTGGATCGACTCACAAAATCAGCTCACTTCTTGCCAGTCAAGTCCACCGATACTGTAGAACAGTACGCTCAGTTGTATATCAAGGAAATAGTCAGACTTCATGGCACTCCAGTTTCTATTATCTCGGATCGAGAGGCCTAGTTCACAGCTAACTTTTGGAGTAAATTTCAACAAGGTTTTGGTACTCAGGTAAATCTCAGCACAACTTTCCACCCACAAACGGACGGTCAAGGGGAGCGTACTATTAAGACGATAGAGGATATGTTACGAGCTTGATTTTTGGATTTCAAGGGTAGCTAGGATGATCACTTGCCACTTAAAGAATTTGCTTACAATAACAACTTTCATGCTAGTATTCAGATGGCCCCATTTGAGGCATTGTACAGAAGGAGATGTAGGTCTCCGATCGGATGGTTTGAGGTTGGTGAGGCGGAATTGTTAGGACCAGATCTTGTGCACCAATCTATGGGAAAAGTTAGAGTCATTCAGGAAAGGATGAAAACTGCTCAGAGGCGTCAGAAATCCTATGCGGATGTTCGTCGTAGGGATTTAGAGTTTCAAGTAGATGATTGGGTATTCTTGAAGGTATTTCCCATGAAAGGGGTGATGGGGTTTGGAAAGAAAGGAAAATTGAGCCCTAGGTATGTCTAGCTATATCAGATCGCTCAAAGGATAGGGCAAGTCACGTATAGGCTGGAATTGCCCCCTGAAATGTCATTATTTCACCCGGTATTCCATGTGTCTATGTTGAAGAAAGTGGTTGGAGATCCATCCGCCATCGTTCCAGTTGAGACTATTGAAGTTAATGAAGAATTATCGTATGAAGAGGTTCCGGTTTCTATCATTGATAGGCAAGTCCGTAGGTTGAGGAACAAAGAAATTGCCTCTGTTAAAGTGTTATGGAGCAGAGAGTCAAGGAATCCACGTGGGAAGCGGAGAATGAAATGAAAGAAAAATCCCCATTTGTTTGAACAAGTCTAGTAGTGATCGTGAGAACTTCCATCTCTAAGTGAATACACCTTTGTGTTTAATTTTGTGCAAGAACACTTCACTCTCCTAATTTCCTTATTATTGTAACATCTCAAGTTGTGCCATATTTGTGTATATTGTGATTATTTGGGAAATGTGTAGCTCTTTGAAGTAAGCTAAATTTATGTGCAATTCATGTGGTAGTTAGATGATATGCAAGTGGTGGTGTTAACTGAATTAGGTATAAGCAGGTTGAAGTAATTGAATTGTATATGATTTGAGGGGATAACTGAATTATGTGCAAACTGTCGGAGTAAGTGAAATTATGTGAAACGCGTGTGATGGTTAAATGATTAATAGAAGTGTAGATTGGTAATGATTAATTGAAGTGTGTATGGCATGTGGAAGTAATTAAATATATGCAAGCTATTGAGGTAACCAGGTTATATACAAGTTGTTAGAATAACTGCCTTATGTAGCATCTAATTGGTCAAGAACATGTGTTTCGGGGGCTCTCTGACAGGTAGATAGGCCTAATTACAGAGGAAACTCTGGCGAAATTTTCAGAAAATATCGAAGTTAGTGAAAATTTGGGGGTTGGCATATTGTGTTTTCAAAACGAAATGACTTTCTGATCCCCATTCGAGGTCAAATGATTTTAAGTGGGGGAGAATGTAAAGACCCGTAAAATTTCATGTCTAAAGTAATGCCCGAATAGGTCCATGTGTTGTTATAACTGAAGAAACTCTTAAAACGAACCTATTTTTAGTAAAAAGTACCCCAAAATTTGAAAAAGTAAAATTTTCTAGGTATTGCGCGTTATGCGACACACTATGCGATCGCATAACATGTATGCAGACCGCATAATGGTCGCATACCTGGACAGGCTACTGTCCAAATGGAGGACAACTATGCGGCCCAGAATGCGATCGCATTCTAGGAATGCGGACCGCATAGTTGTCGCATCCTTGCCCCATGGTTTTTGGCGAGGGACATTATGCGATGCACTATGCGATCGCATAGCAGGTATGCGGACCACATAGTGGTGGCATACCTGGGCAGATTGTTTCCAGTTTTGGCCCATTTTAAGGGCCATTATGCGACAGGAATGCGGACCGCATAGCAGGAATGCGATCGCATTCCTGATCGCATTACGTGTCGGGTCTCCTAATTTCTAATTTTTAAAACCTGACCCCTTATTACACAAAACACCCCTCCCCTTCATTTTTAACCATTTTCTGACTAAGAATTGAGAGAGAAAAAGAGAGTTCTTGAGAGAGAGGGTTTCAACATCATCCAATTGCTTTGTCCAAAATTGCTCAAGCCTGGAAATTTTCGAGTTATTGTAATCTTCTTCACTCCAAGAGATAAGTCCCCACCCCATTTCCCTTAAATTTCCAGATTTTGGTTAACAGGTAGAACTCCCCTCTTGAAGATAAAAGTGAAGAACCTTGCATTCATGTCCATTAATTGTCACAATCTAGTAAAAGGAAGTGGGTTAGAATAAATATTCACAAATAAGGGGTTGGTAATCTAAGGGGTCACATAACATTCGATAAAATGCCTAAGCGAGTACGAATTGTTTTCATGATTCCCAATTCTAAGATGAATGTGTTACATTATGAATTAGATTGACGTTTCTTGACGGTCCGGTGATTTGTGATAGAAATTAAAAGGGGAAAATTCAACACCAGGTATGTATGGATAACTATAACCTTTGTAAAATCTTCTTGTTGGTTTCCGAGCATACGGTATGTGTACCTTGTTTGAGAAAATGTTAATTGACTGTTTAATTGTGTTGATGCGTAATATTTCAGTCCCTGAATTTCTTGTTGACTACTACGCTATTTGATATTGTGAAAAGTGGTTTGTTTAATCTATCTTATTATGTGCAAATCTCGTAAATGCTTGAGGGTATCGATATGAAAGTATGTGTTAATGAATGAAAGAATGTTAATGTGCCCAAGTGTGGGATTGTATATAATGGCTAAAAATCGTGCGTGGTAAGTAATGAAAAAGAGTATTGTGAAATGATGTAATTGAGTTGAACGATTATGGCAACACCGTGTACATGAATTACTACTTGGTGAGAATCATTGTGCCTTGAGCCCGTATGGTGAATTGTTGATATGAAATTGTGTTCCTTGTAATGAAGATCCTTGTTATTTAACTGTTGGTGATTATTGTTATGAAACGTGATTGTCTGATGGGATCGGGTTGCACGCCGCAACACGGGGTAATAAAGGTGAGTGAGGTAATAAGGGTGGCCGAGGTAATAAGGATAGAATGTGATTATGTTGAAACGAGAATCTGTGAAACTCTAGAATATGGTGGTATTGAAATGAGAATCTGTGAAACTCTTGAATATGGTGGTATTGAAATGAGAATCCGTGAGACTCTTGAATATGGTGGTATTGAAAGGAGAATCTGTGAAACTCGTGATTTTGGGTTGTTTCTGTTTCGGTGCAATACTTGTTGGATTCTATTAACTTCCTCTTATCTGTGTATTGCTTGATTGTACTTAGGGTAAAGTTTGTTCATACATACTAGTACTATTCCACAGTACTAACGTCCCTTTTGCCGAGGGCGCTACATCTTTTATATGGATGTAGGTGGTTCCATAGCAGGTAGCTCAGCATGCCGTTAGTGGTGCCTCCTCTTCATCTCTTCAGCAGTTGTGGTGAGCCCCTCTTCTCCTCGGGGCCGTGTGTGGATTATACTACCCTCTTTTTCTTATGTTGTAAAGGTATAGCCGGGGCCTTTCTGCCGGCAAGTTATGTAAAACCCCTAGTATTCGTAGAGGCTCCGTAGACATCATGTGGGTGTATATGTATATTTTTGGGTAGAAACTGTACGTACTCGAAAATCGTGGTTCATGTTGGAAAGTTATGTATGTATTATTTACATTTGGATATCAATCATTGAAATGCTTAAAGAGAGAAAAAAAATAAAAAATAATGGAATTATGTTGTAAAATGTACTTTGAATCTAAATTCGGCTAACTCGCATGAAATAATGTATGTTATGAACACTGGGTAATACGTTGGGTAGGAAAGGCAATCCAGGTCTGCTTGACTGGGTTCATCCGGTTAGGCGCCGGTCCCGTCCCTCAATTTTGGGGCGTGACAATCCTATATGCATAAGTCTAAGTCCTTTAATGCTTCCTAATCTATTCATCTTGAGAATGACGACCTAATCTCATCTTATACTTTATGACTTTTATTCATCCATTATTGATTCACCTCAATATTGCTCTACACTCTACAACTAATAACTTGAAACCTCTTACGTAATTACTTGGGATCATGTGCATCGAGGACCATTTGAAGTGATATCGTATTTCATAGTATCTCGATGCAATTCACCTTATATGGGTATTTTATCACCTTACAATTCATGAAATCCTCTTCAAGTCATTACTCAATCGAAGGCCCAAACGTCATCCTTTATCTATCACAATTACGCCCTTATTCCACTACCAGGGCAGCATTCCATTTCTTCTAAATGCTACTAGTCTTAGACTCATTTGAGTTCATTCTGGCTATACTGAGCCTTATATAACTTAGAGAATCCATCAGCTCTCTTATTTTCATGAGCTTAATCCCAAGAACTTATACATTCTTGTCACCTTTTCACTCACCTTTTCTTATCCTTACTCATGTCTTCCTAAAACCTTGTCTCTCTATCATATTTTAGCTTGCGACCTACATATATCTATTCATACTTGTTCGCAATCTTCCTTCAACTTGTTTGCACCACATATTTCCTTATGTTATTCTGTAACATCAAGTGAGACATCGCATCATCTCTAACTTTGTTTTACTCTCTAATTAGATCTTTCGGTACTTAGAAACCATAGGCTGAAAGGTAAGCCACTAACGACACTGCTATGATTCCTGGATACTGCATCCCCGTTCTTCTAGCCTTTTATCCGAAGAATAGACTATTCAGAATCTTTTGCATTTGAGTATTCATACGTTGTTCACCTTTACTTTTCTTACCTTAAAATCTTAAATCACATCTTTTATCTCTTTCATGACCTTCCTTCCACATATGTATAATTCACGTTCACAACTTGAAGCTCTATCATAATACTTGCACCTCTGGGGCATACACAATTCGGTGGGAGCTTCATACTGACTTCTTATGAGGCTGATACTTCTTCTAACTGGATTTCTCATAGAGCCGTTATAGAATATAACTATTATACTATCTCTCTTGTACCTCTGATATTAAGAGAGATTCTTCCATGTTCTTAATCATGAAGTATATAATTTTCGGGGTCCAATAATCAGACTCCTGGTTTACTTATTTGGTGTAATTCTTTAGTTTCCTCCTTCTTCTGATCAGCCTTTACGTAGACTTAAGCTATCTACTGATCTTTGGTTCATGGTATTAGTTATTATGTTTAGACTTTCATGGGCGCTGTAGAGTATCCATGATACCATCATCTAACAATGCAATCCTTTGTCTATAACCTGGACTCAATTATTTCTTGTTAACTTATACCAGTCTTCTACGGCTGTATGATTGTCAATCATATATGATGTATAATACCCCTAAATCTTAGGTGCACTCATAATGTAATTATTTCTGGATCATTGATTGAATAATTCCTCTCATTCCTTCTCAACTTTCTTTAATTAAAAGCAATTTCTTTTCCTGGTCGTTCTGCCACTTATTGCATGAATACTTGGCTTACCTTAGTTCCCACGCATACCAGAAGTTTCCTGCGGCTCATATGATCTCGAATATTACTTTTGATTTTACTTCCCGTTCATTAGCCACGGTAGGTGCCACTTCTTTTTGGAGTGATTACAATGTTGTTGTGAGACTGTTGTTACGCGGCCATTTCCTCTTTAGGTTACTGTTCCTATTTCCTCAGCTAGTCTTTCACTGAAGTACTGGGGGAGGACCCTCTGACTCTTATAAAGCTGCGAGCTTATCATATCGTATACTTGCTAGAATTTTTGACGTTCTTCCCCGCCTATTATTATCCGTAGTTACTTATTTCCATGCCCTTTTTCTTGTAGGGTTGCTTTTGAACTAATATTTAGACTGTCTTCCCAGTGGAATTCTCTTTTATTTCTGTAACACTCATATGGTACCTTTAACTAACCCAACTTCTATCTGAATATTTCTCAAGGGGCACAATGTCATATTTGCGAGACTGAATTCCCCATGTTGGGGTTCACTATGTTTATTTTGCATGATATGTTGATTTATCTGTAACCTCTTGTCTAGTTATGACTAGGCTCTTCCTGAATCAACTACTAACTACTCGTTGGCCCATTCTCATATCCATATTCCACGTAATCTTTCTTGGGTTATTTCCTTTGTTTTAACTTACCTCTCGCACTAGCTCCTTATTTATCTAAAACATCCCGGGCAGGAACCCTTACTTCCTTTTCTTGGCGTCGTGCCTATATAATGTTCTGGAATCATAGCATATCTGTAAAATGTGAATAAGTGCAATCTCATCCTTTTCTCATTTTTTATCGCATTCTTCCTTTATCATTCCATAGTTACTAGATCCACTAAATTCTCATTTAATGCCATACCATTCCATGTTCCCCCCTTTAGGGGAGTACTAAGAGTTGGAGCGACGATTACCTTCCTAGAGATGTTTGTCCTCTTCATCTTTGGCGTCCTTTCACATCATCAATGACTCTTACTCACCTTGTGGTAATACTTCTATTACCAAGGATAACAAAATTTCTTACTCGCGATGGTGACACTTAGTGTAATTGGCACATACAATCCATTAAGCTTAACTTTGCTCACATTGCTTACTTTAGGGAAGCGTCTTCCTGAGTGACCATTCTCTGAATTCATCATGGATCTTCTTCTGTTGTCTATTCTATTATCGCTGGAACGCAATATGAAATTCTCATGATGCTGACTATTATCAAATCACTCAGTCCCTAATTCATTTTTAGTTTATCTTGTTCACTGGTCCATACTGATTTCTATTACTCTAGGGTCTAACTTTTCCTTCTGTTAATGACGTTAGAGTTGCGAACTTATTTCTCGAAACGAGGATGTGACTGTATGGCCTATACTCTTTTGTTTTCTTACGACCCATCACCTTTCGTCTCTTTATTCATTTGACTATAGATTTCGTAACGCTCTACCGTTGTCATCCATGTATCACATCTCACTAATAATTCTTCCTTATATCTCTTCTCATTAATCTATTAATATTTTTGCCTGTCCGTTTCTTGTGAAAACTTCAACACGACATTATTTCGCTTTTAGCTCTCCTTGCTTCATTCACCGGCTCTTTGGGTTGCTCAACGTCCTCGCTCTACTAGGGACGAGAGTCACACTAAGTTAATAGTTATCCCTTCCAGGCATTCAGTGCCTATCTTTGTAGTGCTCAAATCTAGCTATACGATTTTAGAGTGCAACATCTGGGTATCTCATGAGGAGATGTATTAGCACATTTGCAATATCATTCGGAAATGTCAATTGACGCAAAAAATCCATCGATCATTTTGGGTTACTCTAACCCCAGTCGGATCCTGATATCCCGTCCTCCTCTGATACTACTTCTGTTAACCCCCATATGGTATATCTGGAATGGATGTGACCAATTGTACATACTTCTGTTACTATTGAAGGTAACTCAAAATGCTTATATCTCTCTGCCTAAGTTAAATATACCGATAATCTTCATTAACTGGGTACCTCGTACCTTTTTTCACCTTGCTTCTGTTACTTGCTGGAAATTATGTCTACTTTATGATTCTCTTTCTCCTTTTTAACATAAAAGTGGATAGGCATTCTTTCTTTAGGGATCCCTAACAAGAAGCTTACACATCTTAGTATACACATGATTTGTTGAATACCTCATATTTATCCATCATAAGCATGATGCAAAAATGGAGTTCCTCTGACTCAATTCTTCCACAACTATGTCTCTTACCAACCGTCTTTCTGAATGTAGGCATCGTCGTATTACGAATAAGATAGAGTTTAGGAAATTGAGTTCTTAAAATTGAGCTCTGCCACACGATCTAGAGTAAGAAGAAAGAGTGATAGTCCTAAATGCTCTGTAACCTCCTTCTTATAAGTGTGGTGCACGACACACCCATAAACAAGACTCTACTAGACACGAATTGTAGACTCCCTAGAACAGAACTGCTCTGATACCACTTTTGTCACAACCCAAATCGATGCGCAGCGACGAGCACTCGGTACCTTACTCAACTGAGTACCAGCATAACGTATCTTTTAATGTCATACTATCTTAGATAACTGAGTCAGAAGGCTTCCGTGAGCTAAGTAGAATACAACATGTGATACAACCTTATGCATAATATATACGGGCTTATAAGAGAAAAATAACCACTCGTATATAGAACATCGGCCGACAAGGCCATACAATCTTGTACGTACATGACATCTGTCTACAAGCCTCTAAGAATACATAATTTTCATAAAGTTCGGGACAAAGTCTCGCCATACCAAACAATACAAGTCTAAATCATACTAACCAAACAAGCAACTCCGAAGCAAATAGAGCGTACCAACATCTTCCGCTGAGCTGGTAGTCTATTTGGAGGGCTCTCGACCTGTCGATCCGGACCTGCGGGCATGAAATGCAGTTTTCCCAGGCAAAAGGACGTCAGAACGAATAATGTACCGAGTATGTAAGGCACATAAATAAGTACATAACAGACATGGAAGAAATATAGAGTAAATGACACAACTTGTAAGTCTGGATAAGTCTGTAAATCATGAAATACTATAGTGCCATGCATATGCTTATGAATGTCATGTCGTACATACGTACATCTTTCATAACATCATCAGGCCTCTTAAGGCATCCCATCATATCGTCTCTGCCACTGTGGGTGAAATCATTAAAGTATACCAGCTGATCAGGTGGTGGTGTGTATATAACGTCATAACCTTTCCCATATCCCCCATATATATATATATATATACACGTGTATAACGCCATTTGGTCATGGATCAATGTGCATGTATAAATGCATGAAATGCATATGAAATACGTTAATAAAATCTCTCGGTACGTAATAAGACCATCATGCCTCTGATTAATATCATGAAATAAACTTTACCAACTTAAGTATTTTTAAGACCCATGAATAGACAATAGAATAATAAGACATATGAGAATTCAAGAACATTGACATCTCTAATACTTCTATGAATAGATTCATTTATGGGATTTTCGCATTTGCTCATTTCGTTCGTGTCGTATATATCATGCTAAAAAGAAAGAAGGGATAGCCTTAATATACCTGAGCCGATTCTCTTGACAATCCCTCTAACACACGTCAATTGTGACAACACGGAACAAGTCGTATGAAGAGTTTGAAGCAACAACGTTGCTATGCAACGATAATGTTGGCTGAAATTATTCCTTAAAGAATTTCCAGTAACGTTTTTGCATTAGGAAGTCTTGGTGGAAGCTCTTTCTTAAGAGATGGAAAATAATATTACTATGTAAGGAATTGCGGAAAACACTTAGCCAAAAACGTTACTTTTCTTGAATCCTTTCTTAAGAGATTTCAAATTCTATCCTTACTTTAAGGTAGGCCCCACATAACTAATGACTAAGCCACATAATAAACATAAGTTTGACACCTCTCAATCCCAATTGAAGAGTCATTAAGTTGTGTTTAAAGGGCTGCCACTTTTGGAGATGTAACACTTATCCAAATATTTGGATTAATTATCCACTAATCACTTGATTAATTTGTTAATCTCAAATTAATCAATAATGAATCAATTACTAACATAATTAAAAATTATCTCAAATTACTTAAAATACTACTCACTTTAACACACCCTATATACTTTACTATCATTGTCATAGGGTACCTTGTATGGTACTAGTTCATAATTACCGGGTATTTTAGCTCGGGTCGTATTTTCTCCCAAAATAGCAAACCTCGACGAGATTAATTTTCTTCGACTTTCTTATCCTCTCAACTTCACGAATTTACTCATCACTTGTTTGAAATAGCATCATGCTTATAATCTCAAAATAATCCCATTCCCGAACTTACGACAAAACTTTAACACATAAAAATGCGGGATGTAATATCTCATTTCCGAGCTTTCACCAATTTTCTTATGGCATTCTACGTACAAAAACATGGGTGTAACATCATATGATTGGGCTTTTCAAGACTTTACTCAAGGGTTCAGAAAGGATCTGATCGTAGATAGAGACTTCAACATGTGCGGGGGTAGGGGCGGATGTAGCCAAGTGGATCAAGGCAGTGGATTGTGAATCCACGAACTAACAAAGCGTCTGTTCACGGAGGTTGTTATAGTTTTCGTAGTTGCAAGAATTTCTTTCTCACGATTGGGTTGGTGTTCAGTGTACCGCTTGTGACGCCTATGATTTTCATGAACATCTCAATGTCCAAGATAAAAAGAACGTGGGGAAGAATCGACGAGGCGAGTGTTCTCAAAGAGAAAATCGTGATGGAAAAAGCGTGAGAAGAATTCTAAACTCGATATGTTAGAAGGTGCAAAGCCAATGGGTGCAGGAGCTGCTACAATTGCTTCAGCGGGAGAACCTCTGAAACTGGACTTACGCAAGCTACCAAGCTCCTCTTCCCCCTTCATCACTCTCTATCTCCGGCCCTTGCCATTAGTTAGCTTGCACTTCCCTTTCTTGTCCTTTGAGTTTTCAAAGTCAGGGTGCCTTTCCCTTTTCCCTTTTTCTGCCTTACCTCTTGCTGAAGTGAAACAACTGACTGTTGTCTACCTTTGATTATGTCTTCCGGGTGAAGGTCCTCTCCTCTTCAGACGTGTCCTCGACAACCTGGCGGTTCTTCGGTCTCCGCTTTTGGGGGCGGGAGTGCTTGGTCGCTGGGGTTTCCTTTTCCTCAACCAATTCGGTTCTTTTTCGGATCCAAATTTCTTTGTTCTTTCTAAGTCTTCTTCTTGCATAGAAGAACACAACTGTTGCAAAAACCAGGATTTTAGTAGTAGGCGGCATCCCCTATTAGTTTTGAGTAGGCGAAACCATTCTATTTTGGTTCTTCTCCACGGGTGATCCAGGAATTTTCCTATTATTTTTTCAACTGAGATTTCGATATAGAAGGATCTCTTTATTTCTTCACCTCGAGTTCTCGCATAATTTTCTTTAAAAGATATTATATCACAGTGGGAGAGTTTAAAATGAGTAATGTTAACCATTCCATTATTCACACAAACCCTTCGATGACTTATCAGCTGCCTTGCTTGAGGAATAGTTTCACAAAAATGGAGACGAACCGGGATAACGTCCGATCTTGTTTCTAGATTGAGTAGAAAAGGGATATATGAAGTTCGTTCTCTTCCTCTGTGCATCTCTGTGATGGGTAAATCTCCATAAAAAAGGGACAACTTTCGTGTAGTTTGTGATTGGATTTAACTGTTAAGATTTTCTCTAGAATAAATCTTTCTCTTAATAGATCTCTTCTTGTTCCTCAATCTTCGGAGAATACGGTGTTGTATTATTGTAAGTTCTCTGTTCCAAACATTTCCTGAAAGTAGACGACAAGTTTTAAATCTTAATACAATCAAGGCATATCTCATTGAATCAGTCTTTTTCGCCACAACGCGTATAACGGGAATCGAACCCCCTCCGCTGCTGGCGGGCAAATGTATAATGTACTACTTCGATCCAATAACTTGTTAGGAGTAGGTTTTGGCTTGCCCCTTTCTTCTTATTAGTCAGATAGGTTTTCCACCCTTTCCCCTTTTAATATAATAATAAGGTAAGCTTTCAAAGCTCCTTTCTTCAGCTGGTACGCAGGAGCACACTTTCGTTTTCCCCTTTACAAGGGGATTTCATGAATAGGTATTTCCCACCAGCAGTCTTCTCTTCCTATCACTTCACTTCATTCTAGAAATCTTATCTCACCGGGCCGGGCGAAGGGGAAGGAAGAGATGGGTGGTCCGGGAACAACAATGAGAGAGGGCTCGTAGCCCCCCCTCTCACTCTTCCCTACGCCTATTTGTTCACCCGAGATGCATAAATCTTTTTTTTAATGAATAGATAGAGCCATGATACATTCCGAAATATGTAAAGGTTAATAGCTCTTTTCGCCCCCTTTTCGATGTCTGCCTGAGGACCTATGTTAATGTTTTGGAAAGGGGATGTTCGCGTTTTGTAACAAATAGACCCACGATAACACCTTCTTTCCCTTTCCTCGCATCCTAATATAATAAAGATCAAGACGAGTTTCTCCAGGTCCAGATATCTCCCTTCGAGATTGCGAGCATCAGTCTAAGTAGCTTAAGTTTTTGAAGAAAAAGGTAGAGAAGGAAGGGTGTCAACCTATGGAGGCACCCTTTGTTACTATTGGACAAATTTCTCCTTTAGTTTTCTTCTTGTTCTTTGCCATAACACCCATTCTGGGACGAGTTGGAAGAGGAATTCTTAATTCTTACACGGATGAGACTGATCACACATGATTAGTGAGAAATTCTGACACCAATTATTTACGAGTGAGTATTACACAAAGAATTTACAAGCGGATCGAGGAATGAAGGGAGAGGAATTAGAATAGAAAGAAAGACACGAATTTCGAATTAGAGTAAGAGCACGCTAAGACATTCCTTTTTGTGCTTTCGATCTGCTTACTTTGAATAATGATCAAAAAAATAATAGATAGGCGGAAAGGCTTTACACAAGACCACAGAGCGAGAGATAGAGAGCCTTCGCTTACCTGCTTAACTGTACCCTCCTATCGTACCTATATAGCCTTTCCTTCAGTTATATCTAGTTTAAGTTCTGCTTCCAACTACCGATGGGAGAAGGCTTGGACGTATATCAAGATTAAATAAGAGGTATTGCATACGTGAATGATATATTAAATGAAAGGACTCCACTTCTCTGGAAGTCTAATGGTTTGGGGGATGTCGATTCCCTGGATTTTCTGGCTTCCCTTCAACCAGCCACTCTTTTAGTTCCCAAAATATATAGAATCCAGAATCCTTTTAAGCGCCTTATCACGAAAGTGACCAAGCAAGCAGATGATGATGGTTCAACCGGTAAGCTAGCAAGCTCACGAAATGAAGGAAGATGAGACCCTTCTATTATAAGTTGAAAGCGAAGTCGATAGTCCTCGTATTGGTAATTATTATACGCTAAAAGTCTATATAAGATATAGAAGGCAAAATATGATAAAATAAATAAAATAAAGAAAAAGAAGAAGGCTAAGTTTACTATTTGCAGTTTTCCAAAGTCTCAAATTTAGGGCTTGGTTTCGGCTTTGTTTCGTAGTGAATTTATGGATTTGAATACTTCTAACACTGAATTCTCTTTTGTAAATTCAACTTGACTTGTACCTGGAACAGAGAAAAAGGGTATCCAATTGAAATCTAGTTTTTTTCTATTTTTCGCTTAGATGTGCTCAGCAGATGCTAAAGCCAGAGCGTGATGGCAAGAATTGATCGAGCGAAGAATCACAGTTCTCAGCTATCACATTCAGAAAGACTACTGGCCTAATTTCACTCAATTAAATAAACTATACCCTTACAAAACTTATTAGTACTCCTACACAGTTGTTCAATTTTAATGTCATTCTCAACTCTATCCTGACTGGGTCTTTGATTTCAGGCCCTTTCGAGGAGGGTATCTTTTTGGTTAATATCAGCCCGACTCGCATGGACTTCCGGTCTTTCTTAGTTGACAACTTTATTGCAATTTTCAGTTCTCTAGTTACTCCTGTACAAGTAACAATAGTTATGGATCTGATATGGAACTAACTAAGGATCTTAAAATGTGACAGGAGACAGGAAAAAAGTCCTTAGTCACTCCGTGTACGAAGAACCGCTTAGAAAACTCCAAAGCACCAACTGACGATACTAACGATTTCTCTAACGAAAATGGAACATTCAATGGCGAAATTAGCTCGCGGTAACGCTCGGCCACCCGCTCATCTCCGATGATGATATCGTCGCCGAGGATAGCGTAGCGTGTAAAAGGAACTCCTGGATATACTTGGGCTGCTACAACCCAAATCACCATTTACACCTGTCTTACGGATAGAGTCAAGCACGAGGCGGGTATTTACTTGTTCTTTTTAGCATGTGCTAGCTAAAGGGTATCTGCGGTTGAATTTGTTGTTTTGCTGGCCGGCTGAGGTAAAGGCGAATGGTATTTGGAGGAATAGACAAGGCATGATTTCGTCTTGATGAATTGTAGAACGGGGTTGTCTTTCCATTGAGACGGGGAGACAATCCAAATCGTAGTCAGTGTCCATTATTTGATTAAGCACAACGTGGTCTGCTAGTCGCGTTAAACCATCCAAAGAAGTACCGTCAGCCCCCAAACGTGCTTTCCTTCTCGCGCGAAAAAAAAAAGATGTTTAGCTTTTTTGTTTGCCTCCTTTACCTATGAAAGATTTTGTTAACATTGCAGATGGCGAGGTTACGATCCGTTAGGTTGGGAAACCAACCTGGATCCACTTTTCTCCAAGAGCCATACCGATTGAGAAGGAGATAAAGTTGAAAACAACCGAGATCAGATCTCTCACGGAAATTGTGAGGCCCCAATGTGGTCATTACAGATATCTTTCTTGTACCAAATAACTTGAACAGAAAAAAAAATGTTATTCCCATTCAACCCACAACAAATTTTCGGAAGATTGAGAAAAACTCTTTCGCATTTTATATGTAAAAATGTTAGAGTTTTAATTTCTATCGTTCATGGAACACCCCTCCCCCCTCCCACAAGAACCCCCTAGCTCAGGGGGGACTAGAAAACGCCTTTCATTTTCCACCCTTCGTCGGCCCTTGCCGCCTTCCTTAACAAGCCCTCGAGCCTCCTTTGCGCCGCCTTCTTCATAGAAGCCGCCAGGCCGCAGGGGCTAACCCTATCTTTGCACATACTTCCTTGGTTGTCTGGGAGTTGAATCAGAAGCATCGAATGAAAGGTTCTTTCCAAGACCATCTGCTATTGAATCAGCTGCTGTTGCCGGGCGAGATTCTATCTTTTCCTTGTAGTCCACGAGATTTGACTCTAGGGAAGCTCATTCCTTGGATGGATCATAACTTATAGAAAGGATAGTCTCTGTAAGAAGGACCAAAATGCACCATTCTCGCTTCCGCTTCGTCCACCACCGCTCGCACAGAGGCTTCTCTCTAAGGCGGAACGCTCGAAGTCTTCTTCTCCTTTCTTTCTCTTATTTCTTTTTGATACTTGGTTGGCAGGGTCAGGGCCTTTCTCGCTGGGCGAGCGCATCCTATTCTAAAGTCCTTTCTTATTCTTAAACCACTTCCCGTTCAGTTGCTGAAAGATAGAGATCAGNTCTGGTTTTTCCATCATCCAATCCACAACAAATCGAATGAAACTTGGCGAAAAAGAAGTGAACACTTTGCTGAGGAACGAAGCTTCGTGTTTGTTTTTCTTCAAACCCCCAAGCCGCTCTCGCTCGCCGCTACTAACTGGGTCTTGGTTGATTTCCCTTCCTTTAGCTACTAAGATGTTTCAGCTCGCTAAGTTTGAAAAGTCCAAAGAGCGCAAACTAGCCACGGAGCTTGGATACGGTTTCCCGATCGGAGATTCATGGATCACAGACGGTATCTCCCCATGGCCTTTTGCCTCTGAAAGCGTCCTTCCTTCTCAATGCCCGGGAATCCATCCAATGCATTATTTTCAATCTTGTACCCTATGTAGTCTTGCAAAGCATAGGCGTCACAAGCGGTACACTGAACACCAACCCAATCTCGACGAAAAAAAGGAAAAGAAAGTACATCCTTAACGGCCTCTATTCCTGACGTGAACGGCCGCTTTCTTGGAACTAATTCATAGGCACTTTCCATTAGTTAGACTTCACACACTATATAAACAAAGAGCTCCTTAACAAAAAAAGCCTGAACTCCAGTGTAACTTTCGTCTCTGATCGGTATCTTTTTCAGGACCCGAGGACGGGGGAGTGGACGTGAGGACAAGGGGCTCTACAAAACATCCTTGAGACTTCTGGTCTTATGTCCTCCACACAGGCCTTGAATGCTTCTTCTTATAATGAAGTCGAGTTATGACATCGTAGATTAGGGCATCTTCATGTGTCAAAGATGCGAGTCTTAGTTCCTAGTTTATCTAAATAAGGTGTGTGTGAGTTGCAGTCTTATGTATGTAAGAGGGATAAGCATATTCTAAAGTAATATTCCTATAGTGAGAGTCATTGTAGTGTACTATTTGAGTTAGTTCACTATGATGTACGGGGGCCTGCCCCTACTCTTTCTTTATCGGGTTATAATGATTTTGTGACTTTTTGGATTCTTTCTCTCGTCTTACTACTGTTTATCAACAAATATCTAAGGATGAGGTTAGTTTTATCCTTCCTTTGTATCAAAAGACTGTTAAAACTCCATACAATGCTTCTATAAAAAGACTTAAGTCAGATAATGGTAGAAAGTACATCTCCCAGAAACTGCTGCAGGGGTATTTGAAAACCAAAGGTATTGAGTCTCAAATGACATGCCCATACACCCCACAGTAAAATTGGGTTGCAGAATGGAAAAAGAGACATTTATTGGAAGTTATTAGGGCACCTTCCTTTGAGATGAATCTTCAAAAGTCTTTATGGTCTGAAGCAGTGTTAACCTAGGTTTACCTGATTAATAGGGATGCTTTTCGTGGTATTGAAAGGGACCCGTACAAGTGTGAAATCCTAATGCTAAAAACTTTATTCTTCTACCTAATTTCTAAATGTATCGAAGTCCTGGGTAGNTGTTCAGTCGACTCCCTCCCCCTTTGTGATCCTCCCGACCCCTACTAGTGAGCAGAAAAGGGAGGAGGAAAGAGGCCCTGGTGAACCGTCATAATTAGTGAACAAGTGTAAGCTTCGCTGCCCGACAGTATGGAGTACTGACCACACCGAGGGACAGGCCATGAAGCAAAGGACGGGAACGAGCGGAATCAATGTGTTCCAGAACTTCAAGTCTATCGGGAAAGGATGTGGTGGTAACCCCTGCAGCTTTGTCTAGAACCAGGGCTGACGCGACGGGAAACCGGCCGCTAGTTACAAAGCTCCACTAGCAACCAAGACCACATGAGGACCAGAAGACGACATTCTAAGGCTATATAGAGCCCTCATCCAAGAAATGAGCTATCTTGCTTAGCATACCTCACCAAAGCTTTTCAAATCAATCTCCTCGGTACTTGAACTTGGTTCTTTAAAGCCGGGAACTCAATCACGTCAGCTGAAGAAGAATTTAGTTGAATATCCGGCGGTAAGCTAGGCCGATGTACATAATTGGTACCAGTCGAAGATCAGGGTCGAGGATGACCAATTGGGAACCCTTTCCTGTTCCATCTATCCGAACATCCTCGTAGGAAGAAATCAAAGGGATATTGGTATGGAACCTCGGTCAAACAGAGATCGATATCAGTCGTACAAAGTAGATCTTAAAAACAACGGCCCAGGACGCAATCCCATCCGAAATTATCGAAGGAGCGATCGAGGACAGATTTCTCGAGGACTCATGAGCAAAAGTGGTTTCGATAAGCATGCCGATCCCACAAAGGCACCACGATTATCGGAGTACAACTTCAACATCGGTGCATTAGGTACTGTGTCTACCATTGGGAGAATAAAAGATACTAGATGGCCTAGACCCCTACAAATCGATCCTTCTCAAAGAAACCCCCATCAAATATGTAGTACCACGGTACACATGGCCACTGAATCAAAAACTGCACGCAACTAAGGGAGGAGGTAGCACGTTTAATCAACGAGGGTCACCTTCGAGAGTTCATGAGCGATCGAGCCAAAAACCATTTCAGAGACAGGGATGCCAACAGGAAAAATGAGCATGAAGAGGCACAACATGTGATCTATAAGATCGTCAGTGGGGTCGATATTCCATAAGGACCCGTGTTCAAACGCACTAAAGTATCAATTTCTAGGTAAAAATGGACCCGAGATTATGTGCCAGAGTGCACCGTATCATTCAACGATGAGGAAGCATAAGGGATCTCTCAACCCCACAATGATGCTATGGTAATATACTTATGAATAAAATTCAGGTTAAGCGTGTTTAATTGATCTAGGGAGCTCGGCCAACATTATTCGATCGAGGGTCGTGGAGAAGCTCGACTTGCAAGATCAAATCGTACCTGAAACTCAAGTCCTTAATGGTTTCAACATGGTAAATGAAATAACTAAAGGTTAAATCATTTTACCGGTAAACGTAGCCGGGACTATTCAAGAAACCAAGTTCCACGTAATCGAGGCGATTTGAACTACATGCCTCAATGAGAAATAATGGACACCGGGACACCATGAGACGAACAATCTTGCGTATATAGATCTGAGCCAGCCGCTCTGAAGAATAGGTAGTCACAACCGGAATGAAATGTGTGGACTTGGTCAACCTGCCCACAATCACCCAAACTACATCAAATTTATTAGAAGTATGTGGGAGCCGAACAACAAAGTCCATGGTAATACACTCCCATTTCCACTTGGGAATGTCAAGTCCCTGAAGAAAATATCCCGGCTTTGATGCTCATACTTCACTTGCTGACAATTCATGCACCAAGCCACATACTCTACTATATCATTCTTCATTCTCATCCACCAATAATGTTGCCCAAAATCCCGATACATCATATCGTCACCCGGATGAATGATGTACAACAAACTATGGGCCTCCTCAAGGATCATCTCACACAAACCATCTACATATGGGATGCATAATCGGCCCGGCATTCGCAACACATCGTCATCTCCGATAGAAACCACTTTGGCTTCGCCGTGCTGTACCCCGTATTTAAGGACAAGCAAATGGGGGTCGCAATATTGACGCTCTCTGATGCAATAATATAAAGAAGATCGAGAAACCACGCAAGCAAGAACTTAGTTGGGATCAGAAACACTAATGTAACAAACTGAATAGCCAAGGCCTGAAAATTCAGGGCTAGTGGCCTCTGTGCTGCCGATAGATATTCCTAACTTCCTAAACTCTCCGCCTTTCGACTCAAGGCATCGACCACCACATTGGCCTTCCCGGGATGATACAGAATAGTGATATCATAGTCTTTAAGAAACTCTAACCATCTCCGCTGCCACAAATTTAGATCTTTCTTCTTGAACATGTTCTCAAATTAACTCACTCTTTACCTGTATCTCTATGCATATATTGTTGCAAGAGATAGAGCTAGTGGCTGACGAGTTTGATCGAGTGGATCCTATTGCTGAGTGATGACGTCCAAATCCACTACTAAAAAGTAAATGGACACGGTCGCATGCAATATAAATTACCCAACTATGAGTCGATTTCGAATCCCACAGAGAACAATATGTAGGCGATTAGGAACATAAGAGAATTATCACTTGTTATGCAATGCCAAACACATAGAATTTGGTTTTGATAAAAGATTTATAACTAATTGCGAAAATGTAAACTAACCTAGAAAGAAAGTAAAATGATCAATGGCTACAAGTATGGATGCATCGGGAATTACACTCAAGTAACGATCCAATGTATTTCACGATTTTACAAATATGAGCGAGTTTATGATAAATAGCCACGGATAAAAATTATAAATTAGCTTCTTACGAATACTAACAAGACTTTCTAATTGAATTATCCCTAACATAATTAAGAGATTAAGAACACCCGGATATGGCTACAAGTAGTTCATCCTATTCCTAGGTAGAATCTATAAAATGAGGGTTAAAGCCTCAAGTTCTTGTTAATTAATATTTCTCAACCCCAAATTATCTTTTCCAAAATTAATTCGGAGTTAATGGGATATTCACAGGGTTAGCTAATCCCTTTGGAAACATTAAAGAACAAGAATAATTAAAGAAACAATAACTCGCTTCACAAATAAATAAAAATCGTTCAATACATAAGCACAACAAGGTATTTAATCCACACTTTAAATATGAATATTTCCATAAACAAGATTCAAGTGTTGGAAATAAATACTACACACTTAAATATTCAATACAAAGCAAGGAAATGAAGAAATGAACATAAATGTGTAAGAAATTCTTAATCACAAGCTTCAAATCTTCAAGACCCAAGTGTGTGTGCAAGAACCCTAGCTTCCAAACTTGTTCTCTCTAGTCAATGGACTGAAAATAAGCCAAAAAATGTGTAAGATTTGCGAAAGATATTTAACAAATGAGCTAAGTCGGGTATTAAATGGGTTTAGGGCCAAAAAGTGTAAAATGGCATAATTGCCCAGAATTGAAGCGCGATCTTCACATTTGCGAAGAAATGTTCGCATTTGAGATCATTGAATTTTTTGTTGGCCTTCGCAAAATCGACAAGAGCTTCGCATTTGCAAAGTTTGACTGTCCGGTTTGACTTTGCATTTGCGAGGTCCTATGTCGCATTTGCGAACTATGCATGATTGGGCTGCTCCGCATTTGCGATTGATTTCTCGCAATTCCCAAGTCCTCCTTCTTCGCGTTTCCCACAAATGTGTCGTAATTGCGACACATGATGCCATTTTCCAGATTTTCTTCTTTTAATGTCTTTTTGACTCGTTTTCATTTGGTTTCTTCATGATCACTTCTAAATCACAGAAAAAATATTAAATAGAAGTAAATTACATTAAATACATGGTTTTATCACTCAAACATAGCAAAAAATATAGGCTTAAAGACAAGATAAGTTGGTAAAATACCAACTTATCACTGAGGTAAGGCTTTCGTTTCGACCTTATCTAGTTCATGTTAGGTAATTTCCTTTTCCTTAAAGGTTTTCATACCCGTCAGTTAAACTCATATTACCCTGTTAGATGCTCAATGGTCTTAGTGTGGTATTTAGGCTAGAGTTTTATTATTTGAGTGATTGTTGGTTTTCAATCAGTTGATTAAGGTATTGGGTGATAATTATTTTGTCTTTAATTATTAATATTACTTTTAGCCTACACTTAATGTTTTCTCCCATTGTTTATGTAAATGGTCAAACATTTGAGAAAGGGGTTCTTCTGGTATGTGGTGTTAGCTGGATGCCAATCACGTGTAATGGGTAGTCTGGTACGTGACAAAGTTGGTATCAGAGCTTAGGCTAAAAGTACCAGGTCATGGAGTAGTGTTTAGTAGAGTCTTGTTCATGTGTATGTAGGCACCCATACTTATGATCCTGAGGATACTAAGCATTTAGGATGTTTTCCCTTATTTCATTCATGTCGTGCGTTGCGATAACTTGAGTTTGAATTTGGATTGTTTCTTTTGTAGATGGCTAAGACACGCACACCCCCATCTGCTAGATGTTGTGCTAGACAGGGCACTACCCGAGGTGGTGGTAAAGTTAAGGATCATCAGACTAGAGCTCAGACTAGTAGACAGACCGCTCCTCAGCCTGAAGTTGTGAACAATGGTCACCCAAGCTACTATGCCAGATCAAGTGCAATAACATGTCATTCATGATGCTCCGCACTAGTGCTAGCTATTGTACCTACTATTACCCTACTTGCATATGTAGTGGTGAGGTTGTTGAATGTGTTAGAGGCATTAGTGCCTACTCATGGTGGACTCTCATCTCCCCAAACTACTTCGCAGGCTCAAGCACAGGTTTAGTTGAATGTTGCAGCTCCTCATATAGCCCCTCAGCAGGTCTTTCAGCCAGCTGCAAATGTAGGGCAGTCTAAGGATCTTAAGAATTTTATGGAGCTTAATCCACTAGAGTTCGATGCTACACATGATTCTATTGAGCCACAAAAGTTCATTCAACGTAGTGAAAAGATACTAACTACATTGGGAATGAAGGATCCTCGAGGGGTGGAGTTTGCTACTTTTCTATTTTCAGGATTTGCAGAGTCATGGTGGAACTGAGTTTAGAAGGGCAGACGAGTAGGGTTACCACCTATTACTTGGTTAGAGTTTTCAGCGATGTTCATGGATAGGTTCGTACCATTGAGGAAACGAGACGACATGAGATGTCAGTTTGAGCAACTACGCTAGGGTACTATGACAGTTAAAGAATATGAGGCTAAGTTCACTTGCTTAGCTAGTTATGTACCTTTCTGGTTGCAGATGAGAATGAGAACGTGAGAAGGTTCGTGGATGAACTTGAGTATCATTATCGTGGTCTGGTGGTTAGGGATGTTCGAGGTGATTCCTATGAAGAGGTACTTGACAGTGCTCTATGTTATGAGTCCCATTAGAAGAGGAACAAGATCGAGCGAGAAATCAAAAGGGCTCGTAGCATTGGCGGGTTTAGTGGATCTCCATCCGCGAGGAAATAGTGGTTTTAATAGTGGGCAGTCTAGGCCTACTCAGTCAGAGTCGATGGTGAACTCTTATAGGAATGCTTATCCATCTAGACATGGACAACAACAGATACAGAGGAAGAGTGATAGCTCATAAAAGTCAGGTTAACATTTGAGGTGTTCGAATTGTGGTAGAAAACACAATGGCCATTGTTTTGGAGCAGAAGGGGTTCAATTTTTCTTGTGGATAGAAAGAGCATATTGCTAAGTATTGTCCTAGAAAAAATTCTCCTACTAGCGATGCTACTCCACATCCACAAAGAACTATTATAGGTACACATACTTAGACTTAGCCAACTAGAGCCACTCCGCAGGTTGCTTGTGGACAGGGTCGCCAGGGTGCACATGCTGCTTATGGAGTGGGTGGACCATAGAGATTCTTCTCTATGGATGGATAGGATACCGAGGCATCTAATGTAGTAGTCACTAGTATTATCACTATCGGTTCTTATGGGGCTTACACTCTTATTGATCTTAGTTCTATGTATTCATATGTATATCCATCTTTTGCGATATACTTAGAATGAGGAGTTGTATCTTAGTGTTCCATATATCGTGGTGACCCCCGTGAGGGAGGCTATATATGTGCATAGAGCCTATAGAGACCGTTTGATATTTATTCAAGGCAGGGTTACCGTAGTTGATCTACTAGTGTTGCTAATATTCAACCTTGATGTGATTATGGGTATGGACTGGTTAGTGTTATGTTATGCTTCAGTTGATTGTCATTCCAAGCTTATACATTCTGATTTTCCTGGAGAACCGTGTTTAGCGTAGAAAGACGTAGCCTCGCTGACTTAAGGAAAGATAATATCTTATGTAAAAGCAAGTCAAATGATTAATAATGAGTGTTTGGGTTTTATTACTACATTCAAGATACCCGCTCGGAGGATGTTACTATTTTCTGTGTTCTAGTGGTTCGAGAATTTATTGACGTGTTTCTAGAACAATTAGCACGACTGCCTACGACGAGGAAAATTGATTTCAGTATTGATTTGGTGTCAGGAACTCAACCTATCACTATTCCTCCATACCGTATGGCTCCAGCTGAGTTGAGAGAATTAAAGTTTCAACTTCAAGAGTAACTTGATAAGGGATTCATAAGGCCTAGTGTACCTCATTGGGGTGCAGCTGTATTATTTGTGAAAAATAAAGATGGAACGATGAGAATTATTATTGATTACAGACAACTGAATAAGGTGAAAATCATGAATAAATATCAGTTGCTATGTATTGATGATCTATTCGACCAGCTACATGGTGCTATTCACTTTTCCAAAATCAATATGAGATAGGGTTACCATCAACCGAGAGTTAAGATCGTGAATATCTCCAAGAAAACATTTCGGACCAGGTACGAGCATTTTAAATTTTTTGTGATGTCCTTCGGGCTTATTAATGCCCTGACAACGTTTATGGACCTCATGAATAGGGTATTCAAGTCATTCTTAGATAATTTTATGATTGTAATTGTTGATGACATTTTGGGCTACTCTCGAAGTGAGGCAGAACATGAACAACACCTGAGAGTTGTGCTATAGGCACTAAAAGAGAGAAAGCATTAACTATTACACATATTAAGTTGGATAATAAAATAACTAAGACAAAAATAATGGTAAAGAAATGGGCTAAACCCATATATTTTTTGTTTTACCAAAAATGTGTTAAGATCCATAACAAATAGTTTTATGTTGGGTTAATCTTAGCTAAGCTTAATAACTATTAGATCTAGAAAAAACACAAGTTCTCAGGTGAAACGATAATTCTATAATAAATGTCACCCTCTTGAGTTGAGAATGATTGGCAATAAATGGTGTGCAAAGATAAGAATTGAATGCATGCAATGACAATAAATGTAATAACCACAAACCACACGTCCAAATGTCGTGCGTTGAATATTGGAAACCTCGTTTGTTAGCTGATGGAATATTTAGTAGAGTAAGAGATTCAAGGCTCTTAGATCTATAATATTTAGAAAGGTGGTTTACAGTGTTTGAGTCAATAGATAAGACAAAGTGAATATGCTCTTTAGTTAGCTCTCAGAGTACCAAAAGTTGCCCTTCCCCTTTTCTATCCATTTCTATTTATAGGAGACAATCCTCTGAAAACCCTAGAAAGTATCAATGAGGAATATTCTGTTGGTATATTCCCTATCTACGACTGGAACTTCAGACTCCATCATCGACATCGGTAATTTGAATCCTTACGAATTAAGGTCTCCGATTCCACTCGTGGGTCGAGCTGCGGCTCGACCTCGACCATTGTTGTTATCAAGGTTGACCCAAATTTGGCCAATACAGTTAGTTCCTCCACTTATTAAGGTCGTGGGAACCTCGTCCTTGATGAGCAGACAATCCTGCGTTCATTATGTGAAAAATCGGGTCATAATCGAGTGGTTGGTACCTTCTGGTATTATAACCGGCGGAAGTGGCGTTTGATGACATAGTTGTCATGCACGTCATCATTTGCGAATCTTCTCCATGCATTGTTCGAATTGCTAATGCCTCGGTTAATGCACTTGTATGCAGCCCTTGGCCTCGATTTTAGGGCCACCTACCATATAAATAGATGAAGGTTTCTTCATTTGAAACTTTCATCATCTTTTTTCCCTCCTACACTCTTTGTATCTTCTTTCTTCGTCTTCCGTGACTTTTCTTCACCTGATTCCATAACAATTCACTTGTCCTCATCATCGTTTCTCATTTACCTAATACTTTGCATTAACAATGTCTGATTCTTCTCACAGTAACAAAGACTTTTCCGACACAATTCCTCTATCAATGGCTATCGTCTCCGCTGACGATGGGACTCTGGTGGAAGGGGACGATGGTTTACCCTCGGTGGATGAAGTAATTCTAAGGAATCCATTAACTAGAAATGACTTTCCCAGGGGACCTGGTCGAGCCCCTGAGCTCGATCTATTTGAGACGGGGGAAGATGATTTCGCGGAACTACATGCCAAATATCGCATTCCTCCTTCCCTAGAGCTGGTGGTCGCCGATGGTGACCTGGTTTAGGTTCACCACCCTGGCCTTTGTGCGTTTTACGTCTATCCTCTTTCCTTTGGTTATTCATTTCCTCTCCCCAGAATTGCTGAGGAATTTTGTCGCTCCTACCGCGTCTGCCCAGCGCATCTATGACCCTACTACTACAAAAGCTTTATGATGCTAACCAAATACGCGGAGTTGGCTGGTTTTGAAGTCGATCTCCGCCATTTGCTGCACCTGTTCTCTGTGACCTACCTTCGTGGCACCATGATACATCTTAGGAATCGTGGAACAAAGGAGCTGGTGGCCGGGATGGACGACAAGGCGAGTCATCTATTCTAGCGTAAATACTCTTTTGTTCAAACCAAGCACCTGGTGGCGGACCTAACAGGGTTTCCTAAGCAGTGGAACTATCAGCGTGAGTGCCTCTTTGTACCCTTTTATTGTTTTGTGCATTTATACCTGTATGCTCCTACAACTTGCTCTTGTTTTTTTTCACAGCTACAAAAAGGATTCCTTCCATTGTTCCTAACATGGAAAGCTGGCTGGCCCGCGTTCTGCCCCACGCCGTGGGAATTCGAGACTAGTCTTCATTTCATAGGCATTTTGGCCCCAAGCCTCCTCCTCGTAAATATTTTACTTGGCTTTCGGTTGAGCTTCGTCATATTCTGACATGTGTTTATATCATGTCGTAAAATTTCTAAGAAGGAGAATACGCCCACCCTCTCTTTCCGTTAGAGGGCGGCCTCAATTTCTAGGGAGGTTACAGCGGCGGAGTCCGCGAGGAACCAGACCGAAGCTCAATGGATGGAGGAGCCCGTTTTGCAGTACGCGGATGTCTCTGGTCACATTCTATCCCATCAAATCTTGCTACTCAAGGGAGAACCCTCTCTTGAAGAAGAGACATCACCACGGAAACGGAGATGGACCGAGACAGGTAAGGTCGTGGTAGAGGGTTCGGAAGGGGTTTCGATCCTTGAAGCAATGTCTGGAGATGTTCCAGCTGCAGCGGTTGGTAATGTGTCCGGACCTGCCTTAGAGGAGTGACTTCTGAGGGCGAGGTCATGTGATGACGAGGAGTTTGTACAGGTCCCAGATGACTATTTTTAGTCTGGGTCGAGATAACGTGATACTCCTACTGAGGCCGACTCAGGTTCTGATATTGGTCCTGACGAGGTGAGGGCCTTTACAAAAAGGCTGACTCGCGTGGTGGTAAGGAAGGAAGGTCCAAACCGTCACATAATCATACCTTCAGATCTTAACCTATTGGTCTACACGGAGCGTGGAGTACCGTCATTCTTTCCGCTATGTTCTGAGGTTGAGAATGAGACTCTGCGGTCGCTGAGGGACGTCGACCTTTCCCGTGGCTTATCCGGGATGGCCTTGCCGGTGAGTGTTTTAATTGTCTTGTATTTTATTTATGTCACTTATTTTGAATTGCTTTCTTTCTATTTGTGCCAGACTTTCCTTCTAGACATCGAGCGTAACCGCCGACAGGAGGAGAGGGTGGCTCGATACGGGAGAATGGAGTCAAAATACAAGGAGTATCGCTCCAAGTATCGGAAGCTGATCAGGAGCGTGAGCGAGGATGGGCTACTCCAGGGGTTGCGTGACGAGATCACGAGGAAGAACAAGGAGTTTAAGGAAAAAGATGAAGGGTTCTTGAGGGCCGTCGGTAAATGCAGCGAGCTGGAGGGGACCTTGAAATCTAAAGAGGAGGATATCAAGCTAGGAAGGGGGTTGGTGGCGGAGAAATCAGATCTTCAAGACAAGGTAGCTGCCTTGAGGTTGGAGTTAGAGATAGCGGAGAAGGTAAGGATGGCCTTTTTGGCATAATTGGCGGCTCTAGCGGGGACTCTATGGGCTAGCCGCCTTGAACAGGTTAGTGAGGCGGAATTTCAGCGCATAGAGTTGCGGTGTTGGAGGAGCGAGTTATGAGTTTGGAAATTAATTTTGCAAGTTCCGGTGAAGAGGTGGATGCTTTAAAGGCTGAAAAGGAGCAGTTGGTCGACCCTTCGACTTCTCAGGTTCCTGCCGACGTGAATGTACCTCAAGCAATTTATTAGATGTGGGTTCACACCGAGGCCTAGTTGGATGTGTACAGGTCACTGAGAGTTGTGGGAAGGTTGTCTGAGTAGGAACTTGCCGATGTTCATGGCAAAGCGCGAGCAGCTTGCGAGGCTTGCGGTTATGCTCCTAATTCGCCAGGCAGGAGCGATAGTGATGATGGCGATTATGACGCGGTTCATAAGCTTGCCTTTGCTCATTGGTACGATGAGGAGTACGCTGGGGATGATGCATCTTAGTGCTTTGCCCTTGTATTTTTGTTCCGTTTTTGTTTTTGCCTTTGTGGGGGCGTATTCGGGTTATTTCCCCTTTTTGTATAGGGACGCGATCTTTTGTAAAGTGATTATTTTGTAATGATATAGTGGCTGTCTTTTTGGTGTATACTTTTGTTTACCCGTTCTTTGTCTACTTGTGGCGGTATTTGTTGTTTGTGGTCGGCTCATTGTTGGCTTGAGATCAATGTTTTGCTTTTTACCAAATGCGATTGATTCGAACATTAGTGTTCAAAGTCAGGAGTAAACATTCGAGGCGATATCTAATACAGTATTCGAAATCGAATGTAAATATTCGAAGTAAAAAATATTCGAGCGAGGTCGAACGTTGTCGACTTGAAGTCGAACGTAAATATTCGAAGTTGAAAATATTTGAGCGAGGTCGAATGTGGTCGACATAAAATCGAATGTAAATATTCGAAGACAAAAATATTCGAGCGAGGTCGAATGTGGTCGACTTGAAATCGAATGTAAATATTCGAAGTCGAAAGCATTCGAGCGAGGTCGAATATGGTCAACTTGAAATCAAATGTAAATATTCGAAGCCGGAAGTATTTGAGCGAGGTCGAATGTGGTCGACTTGAAATCGAATGTAAATATTCGAAGTCGAAAGCATTCGAGCGAGGTCGAATATGGTCAACTTGAAATCAAATGTAAATATTCGAAGCCGGAAGTATTTGAGCGAGGTCGAATGTGGTCGACTTGAAATCGAAAGTAAATATTCGAAGTAGAAAGTATTCGAGCGAGGTCGAATGTGGTCGACATGGAATCGAATGTAACTATTCAAAGTCGAAAGTATTCGAGCGAGGTCGAATGTGTTCGACTTGAAGTCGAATGTAAATATTCGAAGTCGAAAATATTTGAGCGAGGTCGAATGTGGTCGACTTGAAATCGAATGTAAATATACGAAGTCGAAAATATTCGAGCGAGGTTGAATGTTGTCGACTTGAAATCGAATGTAAATATTCGAAGTTGAAAGCATTCGAGCAAGGTCGAATATGGTCGACTTGAAATCGAATGTAAATATTCAAAGTCAAACGTATTCGAGCAAGGTCTAATGTGGTCGACATGGAGTCGAATGTACCTATTCGAAGTCGAAAGTATTCGAGCGAGGTCAAATGTGATCGACTTGAAATCAAATGTAAATATTCGAAGTCGAAAGTATTCGAGCGAGGTCGAATGTGGTCGACTTGAAATCGGATGTAAATATTCGAAGTCGAAAGTATTCGAGCGAGGTCAAATATGGTCAACTTGAAATCGAATGTAAATAGTCAAAGTCGAAAGTATTCGACGAGGTCAAATATGGTCAACTTGAAATCGAATGTAAATGTAGTGGCACGATTTGGAGTTGTTCACAACAAAGTTGCCTATTTTATTCACTTCACTTTATTGGAGTTACATGGCGATGCCATACATTTTGTATACACTTGAGGAGTTCTATATACCTAGTTCCTTCATTGGTTCAACTGGAGTAACTCTAGGCGGTGCAATGAATAAGTACCGTTGAACTTCAAGGCGCCTCCCTCATCGCCTCATTAAAAACCTTCCCGGTAAAACCCACGTGGGGACAAACCCCGAGTAAGGGAAAAAGAGTATGACTTGGAGGGCGTCTGTTTTCAGAAGTTGAAGTATTTGAGGTGGGCGATATTCCAGTTGTTGGGTATTTGCTTTCCTTCCATTGTCACTAGCTGGAATGACCCTTCGTTGACCGCTGCTGTGATCTTATACGGTCCGTCCCAGTTGGCTCCTAGTTTGCCTTCCCTTGGGTCTTTGCTTGCTTGCATTTTAGCTTTGAGAATGTAATCACCGACCTTAAGTGGGAGGACCTTTGCCTTTTTGTTGTAGTGTCTTTCCGCTCTTTGCTTTTGGGAGACGATCCTTATGTTTGCCATGTCTCACCGCTCTTATATCCCGTCAAGTTCTTTCCATATGCTTTCATCGTTTCTTGGTCCACTTTCATTGGAGTATCTTTGGCTTGGTTCCCCGATTTCGATGTGTATGGCCGTGTCTATGCCGTAGACCAGGGAATATGGAGTTTCTCCTGTGCTTGTTTTTCGAGTGGTGCAATATTCCCATAACACTTCTGGAAGCACTTCTGGCCACAGTCCCTTGGCGTCTTCTAGTTTCTTTTTCAGGATGTTCAGTATAGATTTGTTGGAGGACTCAGCCTGTCCGTTTCCTGCGGGGTTATATGGTGTGGAGAGTATGCGCTTGATATTCCATGTTTTGAAGAATTCGACGATCTTCTTGCCGGTGAATTGAGGCCCATTATCGCAACTGATTTATGTTTGAATGCCGAAGCGGCATATTATGTTTCTCCATATGAATGTGATGACTTCTTGTTCGTGTATTTGTGCAAAGGCTCCTTCTTCCACCCATTTAGAGAAATAATGAGTCAAAATCAAAAGGAAACGTACATTACCTCGCCCAGCCGGAAGCGGTCCTATGATGTCCATTCCTCATTTGAGGAATGGCCAGGGGGATGTGACTGAATGGAGATGTTCGCCTGCCTGGTGTATCATGGGGGTGAATTTCTGTCATTGCTTTCATTTTCTGACGAAGTATGCGGCCTCTTTCTTCATAATGGGCCTATTGTAGCCTGCCCAGATGAGACATCAGACGAGTGCTCGATTTCCAGTGTATGTGCCGCAATGGCCTTCATATACATCTTCAAGTACTTGTTTTGTTTGATTGGGTCCTAGGAATTTTGCCAAGGGGTCGCCGAATGTATTTTTATACATGTCGTTGTCGACGATACTGTATCGGGCTTCCTACATTCAGAGTTTTCTTGCTTGTTTTTTGTCTGCTGGGAGTGTTCCCTCCTGCAGATAAGTCATAATACAATTGCGCCAGTCCCAGGTTAGGATAACATAATGTACCTCGAGGTGTTCTAGCGATGAGTGAAGCAGCGTGACGACGTTGCCTCATTCGTTTATGTTTTTGGTTGCCGCTTTCAGTTTGGCCAGGCCGTCTACTTTGATGTTCTATGTTCGGGGTATTTGGTCGAACTGGCACTCATCAAACCTAGGTAGAAGTTTGCGAACTTTGATTTGGTAATTTTGTAATCTTGGCTCTTTGATCTGATAAGTTTCGGTAACTTGGTTGACTACGAGTTGTGAGTCGCATCGAAGTATGATTCGTCGGGCTCCGTACTTCAGGGCTTATTTGAGTCCTGCAATAACGGCCACATACTCGGCCTCGTTGTTAGTCATATCTGGGCACCGTACCGACTGGAAAATTATCTTGCCAGTCAGGACCTCGAGCACGAGTCCCAGTCACGATCCCGATGCATTGGAGGCACCATCGGTGTACATGACCCATAGGTCTGGCTGAAGAGTTTGGTTATGTGAAAATTCATGTTCGACTTCAGGCGTAATCATAGCGTTGAAGTCGGCGACGAAGTCTGCTAATACTTGTGACTATCGTTTTTCGCGACTGATATGTTATATCATGCTCGCTTAATTCAATGGCCCATTTGGCCAATCTTCCCGATAGTTTGGGTTTGTGCAGGATGCTTCTAAGGGGAAAGCCGTAATGACAGAGATGGGGTGGCATTGGAAGTACAGTCTGAGCTTTCACGAAGCCGTTACCAATACCAAAGCCAGCTTCTCGAGGCGTGGGTACCTCGTTTCATCGTCGACAAGAGTTTTACTAATGTAATAGATGGGTGATTGCGTACCTTTATTTTCACGGACGAGTACTGCACTTACCGCCACTTCTGACACCGCTAGATACACCAAGAGGCGCTCGCCTGTTTTGGCTTTGACGAGCAGGGGTGGTGAAAATAGGTATTCTTTAAGTATTCTCAAGGCATTGACACACTCCGAATCCCACTGGAGTCCACGATCGTTTTTGAGTACATTAAAGAATTTATGGCACCTGTCTGACGACCGCGAGATGAACCGTGAAAGTGCTGCTATGCGACCGGTGAGTTTTTGAACCTGTGTTTTGCTGGTTAGCAGCTCGGGTATCCCTTCGATAGCTTTTATCTTGTCGGTATTGACCTCTATCCCTCTTTGTTATACTAGGAAGCCGAGGAACTTGCAAGAAGTTACGCCGAAGGCACACTTTTCCGGATTTAACTTCATGCCATATTGCCTCAGTATGTCGAAGGCCTCTTTCAGATGGTCGATATGATCTTCCTTTCTTTTGGATTTGACCAACATATCGTCTATGTACACTTCCATTGTTTTTCCGAGTTGTTCTTTTAACTCTGCGACTAGGTAAGCCTAACAATTATGGGAAAACGAAAATAAAAGCAATATTTAACAACTAGACTTCGATAGTTAAATATATACTGATAAAATGCCGCTCGACATACAAGTAAGTCGTCACTCGAGTGTAAACAATATTCCAAAACCCGATAGTCACAAGTCACAAGCTCTAACAATTTGTTTAGCTATTTCTATACATCAATATCTAAAATAAATATAGGAGGAAACAACATAACGTATAAAAGGAGACTCTCAGGTCTGCATACACTGGAAGATATACCTTGAAGTTTCTGGAGCAGCAGCAAGTACGCAACTAATAGCAAGGCTGGTAGGAGGTACCTGGATCTGCACACAAAAGAAATGCAGAAGAGTAGCATGAGTACACCACAACGGTACCAAGTAAGTGACAAGCTTAACCCCCGGTAGAGTAGTGACGAGGTCAGGTCAGGGACCTACTGGAATATAATAATTTAAGGCAGAAAAACATAGCAGTGTAATAAGAGACTGTAAATGTAACAAGAAGAAACTATAGAAAACAACATCACAACTCATAGGGATAAAAAGCTCCCAAAAGTAAATGCTCAACAAGAGATTTCCCGAGATACCATCTCGTAGTACCAAAAGTAAATATGCAAGAGGATCTCCCGAGGTACCGCCTCGTAGTCCGAAAAATAAATGTGCAGGGGATATCCCGAGGTACCACCTTGTAGTCCCAAAGGTAAATGTGTAGGGGGATCACCCGAGGTACCGCCTCGTAGTCCCAAAAGTAAACACACAATTCAAAACCAATGGAAACAACAATTAGCAACATGAACTCTACAATTTAAGAGTGAAAAAATCAAGGAAAACCAAAAATTCAACTAAGCATGCTGCACAAATTTCAAATAATCATTTAAGACACGTAGACATGCGATATTAGGCTAAACATGATAACTATACGTGCTGCTATAACTCAATTAAGTTGTAACATGTTACTACTCAACAAAAACAAGATTTTTCAACAATTAACCCATGTACGCACTCATCACCTCACGTACACGACGCTCACATATCACAGAAGTATCACAACAGTACCAGATCCTAAGGGAATTTCCCCCACACAAGGTTAGGCAAGCCACTTACCTAGAGCCAAGCTCTATCAATCAACAAGAATGCCTATTCCTCGATCTTCCAACTCCGAATATCCCAAATCAAGCAAAAACAATTACATACTATAAATACACCTATCATAAACTAATCTAGTCAGTGATATCAAGACTTTAACAAGAATTTCGAAAATTTCCCTAGAAAGTCGACTTGGGCCCACATCTAAAAATCGGGGTAAAATTCACAAAATACGAACACCCATTCAACCACGAGTTCACTCGTACTATAATTACACAAATATGATACCAAAATATCAATCAAAATCCAAAAATTTGGTTGAAGGACGTTTCCACTTTTTCCCCGATTTTCTTAATCCAAAACCTTAATTAAAAGATGAAATCAATGATAGATTAGTGGAATATAACCATAAATGAGTTAAGAAACATTACTCAATAGATTCCTTTGAAAATCCCACAAATTATCGCCTAAATTCGAGCTCTCAAAGTCCCGAAGTGAAAATGAGATCAAACCCTCATAATTTGCCCTTTTTCTGTCCAGTGATCTCGCACCTACAGACCCTCAGTCGCAACTGCGATGCTGCACTTGCGGAAATTCCATCGCAATTGCAGAATTGACTTAACACACCTAGGTCCGCTTCTGCGATCAAATGGTTGCACATGTAAGTGCGCGCCTGCGAACAATTGTCCGCTTCTGCGAAATCCTCACCCAACTCGTCTTCTGCTTCTGCGAAATCCTCACCCAACTCGTCTTCCGCTTCTGCGATCACTTCTCCGCATGAGCGGCTCCACTTCTGCGATCCTTTTGTCGCACCTGCGACCACTGGCTATCCATACCAGGGTCGCATCCGCGATCTTTCTTCTGCACGTATATGTCTGCACCTCTGTCCAACCTCACCACAGGTGCAGTGACACCGAAAGCTAGAAATTCAGCAATTTCAACACAACTCCAAATGATTCGTTAAACACCCGAAATCAACGGAGGCCCCCGGGAATTCATCCAAACATACCGACAAGTCCTAAAACAACATACCAACATAGTCTATCCTTCAAATCACATCAGACAATGCTAAAAACATGAATCACACTCCGATCCAAACTTAATGAACTTTGAAACATCAAATATAAACAACCGATGCAGAAACCTATCAAAACAGGTCCAATTGACCTCAAATTTTGCACACAAGTCATAATTGACATAATGAACTAACTCCAACTTCCTAAATCGGAAGTCGAGCCCATTTCAAAAAGTCCACTCCCGATCAAACTTCCCAAAAATTCAACGTTTGCCACTTCAAGCCTAAATCAGCTACCTACCTCCAATTCACAATCCACACACGCTCCTAAGTACAAACTCACCCTATAGAGGTAACATAACTGAAAAAACTTCATTCTGGGGTCGTCTTCACACAGTTCCAACTAAGGTCAAAATCCTAGAACTTAAGTTTCTGTTTTAGAGACTAAGTGCCCCAAAATCACTCCAAAAACTATAAACAAAACCTCCCGGCAAGTCACATAAACATAGAATGATATGGGGTAAAATATAAATAGAGATGTTTACCTCGAAAATGGTTTTAACAATTAAATATGATTTGTGGTTCTAAAAATATGTGATTTATTTCAGTACTAGTAAATAAGCAAGATATGTTAAGTGTAAGTAAGAAGAAATGATAACCAAACCAATGTTGCCAAAAGAACGGGGGCGTCGAGCTCAATAGCCTCGGGGTCTCGAGGTCAGTTAATGGAAATAAAGTATAAATAATAAATGAATAACAATAAAGCTAAAGAATAATCTTGAGCACATAAAGTAAGAATAACAGAGCATAATATTCTATTGCAGTGAATGATGATGCCCCTTACTAATGAGGGGAAAATACATTTCTATTTACATTAAAAAATACTATTGGTACAACTATATAACCGCCTGTACTAATTCGTACGAACCAATCCTGAGATTTACGCATTGACATATGTGGCCTTGAGAAATTCCCATTTTTTCTTGACTTTCATTGATTTTGCACTACGTCGAGGTAGGCCGTGTCGGACCTACGATGCTATCTCGAGGCATGCCTTTTGAGGTCGGGCTCAAAATTTACTTGGATCCTTCCGAGCTCGGGCTCAAAATGCAAAAGAGACTTCAAAATAGGACTCCTCCAATTTCGGCCGTATACTGATAACCCCCCTATTTCTTAGAATGAAAATGATAAGAAATGATTTTAATTCTCGATGCATCAATATACCAATCATGACGTCAGCCACGTGAGGTCAGCGATTGGTGTGATGGAAAGGTCGTGCGAAGGTCACATCTGCACAATTCTCGAAAAATCATTAATCGATAACGACTATTGGCCGTCATTTTACCTTATTCAACAGGCATACATGACCCCTATAAATACTCCAATCCTTCACTCTTCATACTTTTACTTTATACAACATCTTCAAATCTTCATCAGCTCTTATCTACGTTACCCCTTTCTTGTGTTCATCTTTTAGCCAATTTCTTCTTCTTCTTAAATTTCACAGCAAAATGGCTAAAACATCTAAAAAAGTCCCCCAAAGAGAGAAATCCCCTTCGTCTTCACTCTCATGTAAAAACAAAACGGTGGTACCTCCTAGCATTGAGGAGTGTACCCCCGGGCCTTGTGACATGTCTTCTAATTCTAAGGTCGAAAAACCCTCTTCAGTTGCGGGACGATGTGAACCCATGTCTCAATATATTAGCTCAATAACCAAAGTTGAACAAGTGAAGGCAGATTGACGTTGGGGGGATGGAGTACAAGTGGAGATCTCTTCGACTGAAGAGGACAGAACCACTTACAAAGCGGGAAAACTAAATGTATATACATACCCATTTACCTTAGGTCCTGTAGAACCTTCTTTCCCCCCACTAGATCCAGTGATCCTCGACTGTTGTCAACAATATTGGGTGACGCTCGGCCAAATCTATCCTTTTTTCTGGCGGATTATCTACTTGATTAGGTATTTTTTGAGTCAGGTCGAGGGGATGCCTTTTACCCTAGACCATTTGATTAGACTATACAACTCTCGTCTCTATCGAGAGGGCCTGATAAAATTGCTAGCATCGATTAATATGAAGATCGAGGGTGGATGAGCCGCTTCGTTTGAGTCAGGACCTCTGACCTGATTCCTGCCGAAAAGATGCCATTCCCCAAGGAATGGAATATGAAGCGTAAGTATGTATTCGTTGAGTACGTTTCATTAATCAAATGTTTTCTTCTTTTATTCAAACTAACTCCCTTCTGATGATGCAGCCGTTGAGTGGTACCCCAGTGCAGTTAAGGACCTTTCGGGCCGGGTTCAGTAGTTGGCTTCTACCACCGCATATGCTAAGCGCGTATGGAGCGACTTGGACAAAGGCCGATGGGAGGCCAAAAACCATGGTATGTTTTTACCATTGACATATTTGAGTCCCTTAGTTAAATACCTCTTGATAGCACACTTAATTTCTGCTCTTATGTAGGCCTCAGAGATGCTATTTCAATGAGGCCGCCCCCACATGGCGAGGTAGAGACCCAAAAACCTTCCAAGGATAAGAAGAGAAAGAAAGGGTCACCGACTGAGTCCCCAAATTCCAAGAAAGCCAAAGCTCAGAGATCTAAGGTCGATACAGTGGCCTTATCTCCGAAAGCTGCCAAGAGTCTTCGTGCTGATGACGAAGAGGATGATCACGACCCGTTAGTGATCAAAGGAAGAGGAAGCACCAATGCTTCAAAGGCTGTTGAGCCAAAGATTGCTGAACCAAAGGCCGTCTAGGTGGTCCAAACTCGAGTTGAGGAAATTCTTGAGGGGGGCTCAAGCAAAGTTCCCGATCTGACAAGTAACCAGGATACTCTTTTTCCCGATGGGCACTTGGTCAATGAACTCGGAGAACCCACCCTTGAAGCTCATCTATAGCGAGAGAAGGCCCCGAATGAGCCACTCGGGGTCATTAATGTAGATGACTCTCCACTCCAGGGCAAATACGGGATGCCCAAAATATGAAGACTCCTGACATGAGGGCATCCCACAGAGAGAATGATATATTTGAAGAATGCTTCACCGGGGTTGAGGAAGGCCCCAATATTGACGCCTCATTCATTTTTGAAGAAGCTGAGAAGCTTCGAAAATAGGTAATCTTTGACTTAACCATTGTATTTTGAGTTTTGATTCTAGCTTTTCTGACCTCCTTCCTTTGTGTTTCAGGCCGTGATGCTCTTCGACCAAACCATTCCTAATTACGAGCTGAGCTGTCTCATTATGAGGATGAGTTTAGGAAGCTTATGTTGGATTCAGACGAGCTCAAGGCTCTTTATTCCAAAAGAAAGGGGGAACTCAACGACCTCCGAGCAAGTTTGGAGATGGCATCCCAATAGCGGGCCGAGTTCGTTGAGAAGGTAATATAGCCTTTGAGGGCTTGTTTTATGCTTACTTTCTTTAGTGTCTAATGTATCATTTTGATTCTTGCAGCTCAAGCAGAAGGATGACCTGGTGGGGCAACTTCGGGAGGAGCTTAGGGTCAAAGATATCGAGATCCTCTGATTGAAGCAACGCATCGATGATATGGCCTCCGAGAAGGATACTCTTCGAGAGAAACTGACCTCGGCTGAGCACCAACTTCAGGGTGCAAAGGAAGAAAGCCCTAAATATAAGGACCTTCATACCGAGTCGCCCGCAGAATTATCAAGTCTTGTCCGAAGCTAATGTAGTCATGTCTACATATCAGACTAATGTTGCTGTGATGCGACCGAGCTTAAGTTAACACGGGCCATCAATGAAGCTCGGCTAGAATCTTGACGGAAAGCCCTCGAGGAGGTGCGAGTAGAAGGCTTTGATCTTTCTGCTGAGATCGAGAAGGTGAAGGCCTTGGAAGAAGAGGCAGCGACATTGCTCTCTTCCGATGAGGATTCTGCAAGCGGCTCCGAGAGCTGGAGGGGGGGGGGGACGAAGATGAAGTCCCCAAGGAGGAATAGGCTGCCGAAGATCAGGCCGTCGAAGATGCAGCTCCTGAGCAAACTACCTCCAGTCAAGTGACCCCGACAATAAATTAAGCTTTTTTCACTTTCCTTCTTTTGTGTAAGGGCTCCGTGTGGGAGGTTTGTAAATATACTTTTGGGCCATCATATATATATAAAAAATATTTTGTTTCATCTGTGTGTTGTGTTAATTTCCGTCTTGTATTTGCCTTTGAAGTGAAGTTTGGAGTTGTTTTTTTATCAATCCGATGTATTGGACTTAGAATATAATACCCTTAGGTTTCGTGTTCGATCTACGATTGATAATAGATGGCCACTTGTTGATACCCAATTTTTTCCTATATTATTTTTAAAATGCATATATATCTTCAAAACAATGCATGAACATCAATTAATATTTTTCCATAATTTTCTGCAATTTTAAGGATTTTTAAGAAATTTATCCCAGTATTTTATTATCTAAATAAGTATTAATTGTAACACAAATGATTTTATAATAATTTTATCGCTTAATTTATCATTTATATTTATATTAAGCTTTAATTGTCTTATGCATAATCCTATTTACATCCGTAGGCTGTAATTGAAATAACCTTGCAATAATAGTCCATATGTGCATAATTACTTTATTTTACAAGAAAATGAAATTTTATATTTTTATAATATTAAGTAATTGTTTTAAATCATTTTTATGCATAAATATCCATTTTTATCATTTATTAGCTACTTTTATGAATTGTTTTATCAAATTACTTGGGTATTTAACAAATAGCCACTTTTAATTTTGGACCTTAGCCCAAATGTCACCCCAGCCCAATTAAAAGTAACCCATAACCCGACCCAATAACCCATTTTAACCCGCCCGAACCCCCAGATTCAATCCTAGCCGTTGATCTCAAAAGATCAACGGTCTAGGACATCCCTTCCATTTTTAATTACCCAACAACCCCTAAGCCTAGTCGTTTTTCCCTATCCGCCACCCCTAAATCCCTTTCCTCACTATTCTCTCTCAACCTTCCCCTAACCCTAGCCCGCCGTCACCTGAACCCCCTTCAATCCATGGGGTTTCTCTTCAATCTTAGGCCTTATCTCGCCTCCTATCTTTACTGGTGGTATGATTTTTGTGTTATCTGATGGAATCTCAATGAGATTCAACACATACTTGGCTCCAATCCTTCATTTTCTTGATTAACCCTCATGTGTTCATCTCTATGTTTGTGAGTATTGTTCTCTTCATATTTATTGTTTCAAATCTCTGGTTTAAGAAAATATTTTCTCACCTCTGTCTATTTTTTAAAACCCTAGTCACTTTCTACTCGAGTCTGTTAGGATTTCTATAGATCTAAGATGATTTTGAGTTTATCTGATATTTCTCTTTAAGATCTTCTATTTTTTCTTTCTTTCGTTAACCGATTTTCGATTTTCCCTGAAAGCTAGGGTTTCATCTTTAAGGTTCTGCAAAATTGTTCTAAAGTGTTTACATGTTTAACTCCAGCTCTCTTTACTTGTTCGACTGGTTTTCATATCTATGTTTTAACCCCTAGGGTTCCTAATTATTCCATTATTTCTTATGATATTTTCCCGTTATTCTTTGGCTCTGTCAATTAAAAGGGATTAATTGATTTTTATTTGCCTAATTAGGTTCTGAAATTGTACTTCTTTTCAAATTGATATCTCTATGGAAAATTTTTAGTTATTTTTTCATTATATGTGACTCATAATTGGTACTGCCTTCCTTAATTATGTTACTAGCCTGGTTTCTGGGATTTGATTGTTTTAATCGGCCCATAAATGATCTCTGGACTTATTTGTTTACCTTATTAACCTCAAGCTTGGATGTTAGTTGATTCTCCCTAATCTAAGTGATATTTCTCGAATTCTATCGTGTTAATTGATTGGGTTTAACCCTAATTAACTGGTTGAATGATTTGCATACCTTTTTTGTGAACTTTTGATTTTCCTACCTTATTTGTTTACTCTACTAAATGCTATATAATCCTCACCATTCTGATTTAGCCCTAATTAACTGGTTGAATGATTTGCATGCCTTATTTGTGAACTCTTGATTTTCCTACCTTATTTGTTTACTCTAATGAAGCATTCGAAGGACTACATGAGATACGAGAGGGAGCAATGATGGTGAAAGCATTCGATGTGTCTCAAAGGGCTACCCTTGGAGAAACTAATCTATGTCTGCAGATGGGTCCTACCTGGTTTGATATGGAGTTTCATGTACTGGATATATCCGCCTCCTACAATATGTTGTTAGGGCGACCATGGATACACGCAATTGGGGCCAAAGCGTCTACTTTACATCAGGTTGTGAAGTTCGAATGGAACCACCAATAAGTAATCATCCATGGGTATGGGAGCAACCCCATTTACACTAGTTAGACTATCCTGGTGGTTGAGAACAGAAGGAAGATAGGTTGAGAAACCTACCATCGTATCGAGCGCCTTAACGCGATCGAGAAAGATAATTGGTGGAGTAGAAAGATAGCAAGCATGCTATCATGGAAAGTATATGAGCCCGGCAAGGGGCTTGGTAAAAATCTTCAGGGCATCTCCAAGCCAATACAACCAAAGCGCCATGGTACCTCTTTTTGGCTAGGATATCAGTACACCTAGCAGGAATTGTAAATTGGTCACCACCGTGGCGTGGACCATACTACCATCTTAAGCAACCCGCGCTGCACTTGAGTCAGACCTTCCATCAAGCCAATTTTATATGGCGATTAGAGGAAGAAAAAGCGTTGGAGACACTAAGGAATCTGTTCTTGGAGGATGATGACATGGACTGTTGTGTAATCGTCGAGGAGGAGGAGGAGGAGGATGAGGAGGAAGACCCTACTATCCATGATGTGGAGAGGTGAACATTCCTCAAGAACTAGACTATTAGACCATTGAGGTCCCGACGAGTCCTGGGGTAGCAAGAATGAATAACATTGTTTATTTTTTCTTTTCTAGAAAAATGATTTCCCTTTTTGCATTTTTGATAATATTTCCAATGTTCCAAAAACGTTATTTGAGTTATTGAAAATCATTTGAGTTTGACGTTTAAAATGGCTTGTTGTTTTATTATTACTACTTTTCTTTCATATCTTTATCCCTACAATATTACTATTCCCTATCTCGGTGAACCGTCAACTACGACATGTAATTAGACAACACAACAAAAGGACAGTGATTTAGAAGAAGAAGATGCAATACCTGAGGAGATCGTCAGAGAAGTAGAGGATTTTTAGAACAAACCTAAGTCTAACCTGGACGAAACTGAGATAGTCAACTTGGGAAATTCTGAAACCGTCAAGGAGACCTGCATCAACATCCATTTGTCACCATCAGAGAAATAGGAATACACTCGATTCTTGAAAGAGTACGAGGACATCTTTGCATGGTCATACAACGATATGAGCGGATTAAGCACATCCATTGTGGACCACAAGTTTCCCACAAACCCAATGTGTCCGCCAGTAAAGCAGAAGCTCAGGAAGTTCAATCCAAATATGAGCTTGAAAATCAAGGAGGAAGTTTCTAAGTAGATCAAAGCCAAGGTCCTCAAGGTAGTTGAATATCCAACTTGGTTAGCCAACATCGTGCCAGTTCCAAAGAAGGATTGTAAAGTCATAGTCTGCGTCGATTATCGGGATCTCAACAGAGCCATCCCAAAGGATGATTTTCCGTTACCAATTATACACATCTTGATCGACAATTGTGCCAAGCATGAACTCCATCCTGTTGTGGATTGCTTCGCCGATTACTATCGAATATGGATGGACTAGGAGGACGCTGAGAAAACAAGCTTACACCATGGGCAGTGTACTGTTACAAGATGATGTCGTTTGGCCTAAAAAATGCTGGGGCCACCTACATGAGGGCCATGACTATTATTTTTCATGACATGATACATAAGGAGATAGAGGTGTATGTGGATGATGTCATTATTAAATCCAAGAAGACCACAGATAATATAGCAAACTTGAGAAAAATTTTCGACAGACTGCGGAAGTACAACCTGAAACTAAACCCCGCAAAGTGTGCATTCGGAGTTCCTGCTGGAAAGATATTGGGATTCATTGTCAGCCGCTGGGGAATAGAATATGATCCATCAAAGGTCAAAGCCATCCAAGAATTACCACCGCCAAAAAGAAAGAAAGATATGATGAGTTTCCTTGGACGTCTCAATTACATCAGCCGTTTCATAGAACTGTCCACAGTGATATGTGAGCCGATTGACAAGATGCTGAAAAGGAAGGTGCGACTAGTTGGACTGAGGATTGGCAAAAGGCTTTTGAAAAAATCAAGGAGTACTTATCAACACCGCCAGTCTTGGTCCCGCCAGAGCCAGGTAGACCACTGCTACTCTACTTTGCAATGCTCGATGGAGCTTTCGGTTGCGTTATGGGGCAGCACGACGAGACAGGGAGAAAAGAACAGGACATCTACTACTTGAGTAAGAAGTTCACACCTTATGAACCACGGTACTCTCTGCTGGAATGCACTTGCTGCGCATTAACCTGGATAGCTTAGAAACTAAGACATTACTTCTGTACCTACACGACATATCTTATATCGAGGATGGATCCTTTGAAATACATCTTTCAGAAACCCATGCCTACTGGAAAGCTAATCAAGTGGCAAATCTTGCTGAGGGAATTCGACATCGTCTATGTAGCTCAGAAGGTAGTCAAGGGACAGGCACTGGTAGACCACCTTGCTAAAAACCCTGTGGGAAGAGAATACAAACACTTGAAAACGTATTTTCCTGATGAAGAGGTATCATTCGTAGGAGAAGACATTGTTGAAGCCTACGATAGTTTGAGAATGTTCTTCGACGGAGCGACGAACTTCAAAGGAGTCGGCATTAGAGTGGTCTTGGTATCAGAAACTGGTCAACATTATCCGGTGACTGCAAAAACTCAGATTCCCCTACACCAACAACATGGCGGAATATGAAGCTTGCATATTAGGGCTCAACATGGTTATTGATATGAACATTCAGGAAGTACTAGCGATCGGCGATTCAGATCTTCTTGTGCATCAGGTACGAGGAGAATGGTCTACCAAGAATTCCAAGATATTTCCATACTTGCACCATGTGCAAGAAATGAAGAAGAGTTTTACAAAGATAGAGTTTCGGCACGTCCCCAGGATTCAGAATGAGTTTGCTCATGCATTAGCTAATTTGTCATCAATGATACACCACCCAGACAAGAAATTCATCGATCCTATTCCAGTAAGGACCCATAATCAGCTGACGTATTGTGGTCACATCGAAGAGGAAACAGACGGAAAACCTTGGTTCCACGACATCAAAGAGTATTTGGCAAAAGGAGAGTACCTGCAGCATGCGAACCATACTCAGAAATGCATGCTTCAGAGGTTGTCCAATCATTTCTTCCATTGTGGAGGAACACTATGTAGAAGAACTCCCAATCTCGGACTATTAAGGTGTGTAGACGCAAAGGAAGCTTCCAAGTTGGTCGAGAAATACATGCCGGAACCTGAGGCCCGCATATGAATGGCTTTGTTTAGGCCAAGAAGATGCTAAGGTCCGGTTATTTCTGGATAACCATGGAAACAAATTGCATCCGGTATGTTCAAAAATGCTACCAATGCCAAGTATATGCAGATATGATAAAAGTGCCACTGAACGAGCTTAATGCAACAAGCTCACCTTGGCCCTTTGTCGCTTGGGGAATGGATGTTATTTGCCCAATCGAGCTTACTGCATCAAACGAGCACCGGTTAATTTTGGTGGCTGTCGACTACTTAACTAAATGGGTTGAAGCTGCATTTTACAAGGCTGTGACTAAGAAGGTCGTTGTGGATTTTGTTCATGACCGAATTGTTTGCCGGTTTAGGGTTCCAGAGTCCATCATCACTAACAATGCTTCCAATATCAACATTGATATGATGAAAGCCATGTGTGAGACTTTCAAAATCAAGCACAATAATTCCACGACATAGTGGCCTCAAATTAACGGAGTCGTGGAAGCTGCCAACAAAAGCATCAAGAAGATACAGATGAAAATGGTGGAGAATCACAAGCAATTGCACGAGAAACTACCATTCGCCTTACTGGGATACCGTACCACGGTCCACACATCAAACGAGGCAACCCTCTATCTGCTGGTTTATGGTACTGAAGCTGTCATTCCCGTCGAGGTAGAAATACCTTCCTTAAAGATCATACAAGAAGACGAGTTCAGCAACACATAATGGATAAGGAGCCGCTATGAGCAACTATCCCTCATAGACGTAAAGAGGATGAACGTGGTATGACACTATCAACTTTATCAAAATAGAATGTCCAGGGCCTTTAACAAAAGAGTCAAGCCGAGACAGTTCACACCGGGACAACTTGTGTTGAAGAATATCTTCCCGCATCAAGATGAAGCCAAAGGGAAATTCTCTCCCAACTGGAAAGGTCCTTACATCGTTCACAGGCTACTGACAGGAGGAGCACTCATACTCGCAGAGATGCAGGGGGGAATTTGGCCAGAGCCAATCAATTCAGACGCAGTTAAAAGATATTATATGTAAAATCATCTTATGCTTTCCTATATGATGTAAATTGAACTACACTCGACTTGATTCCCGTTGAAGAAGAGATACGTAGGCAGCCCTGTGGGTTCGGTCACAATTCAATAAAATTTCTATTTTCCCAATAATCAGAATTTGGGGCAGAATTTTGAGGAGGACCCTCAAAATTCCGAATCAAGTCCAACCGACCGCAACATATGGAGCAGTCAGAAATGTTATTTAGTTAACTGGGGAAGAAGTTTAAGGAGGACCCTCAAAATTCTACGGCAAAAGAAGTCGTGATGTCTTTGATCGTGTCACAGTCACTGGTTCATCTAACTAATTTCTAAACAATATTTCACTATGTCTTTGGAAATTATGCATGCATGATTTTGAAATAAACTCTTCTTTAGAAAATGTTGCCCCAATAACTTGAACAGGATCTTCGGACAGAACAGAGCAAATCAAGCAAGCAAACAAAGGCACGAATCAACCTCCCCCTGAAAACCTCTGTAGGAATAAGGAATATTCACATCTTGGAATCACATTCTTCATAACAACAAAGATATCAAACTCATCTCGAGCTAAGAAATACTCTTCTATCACCTATTATCTCTTTGCATGGGACTAAGACCTGTCCCGAACTTTGCATGAGGCTAAGCCCTGCCTCCTTATTTGCATAAGGCTAAGCATTGCCTTCACCTTGCATAAGGCTAAGAACTATCTTTTATTTGCATGAGACTAAGCTCTGTCTGAATTTTGCATAAGGCTAAGCACCGCCTTCTCCTTGCGTGGTACTAAGCATTGACCCGAACCTTGCATAAAGATAATCTCTACCTTCTCCTTTCATGGGACTAAGCATTGTCCCGAACCTTGCATAAGGCTAAGCAATTCCTTCTCTTTGCATGTGACTAAGCCCTGTCCTGAATATTACATGAGGCTAAGCCCTGCCTCCCTATTTTCATAAGGCTAAGCAATACCTTCACCTTGCATAAGGCCAAGCACTGCCTTCTTTTTGCATAGGACTAAGCATTGTCCCAAACCCTGTATAAGGCTAAGCCTTGCCTCTCTATTTGCATAAGGCTAAGCACTGCCTTCACTTTGCATAGGACTAAGCACTGTCCTGAACCTTGCACGAGACTAAGCACTGTCGCTCTTGCACTATTCTCTTCTCTTGGGCTAAGCTCTACCCTCAGCTTCATACAAGACTAAGCCTTGTCTTGTTACTTGTAGCATCATGTCTTTGCACCTCATGGGCTGAAATATCGCCAACTTGTCTGAAGGCGTCATAGTATGAAGGCACCATCCTCATAGCCGGAAGACACCATGCCATGGCCTGAGGATCTCTCAGCTTGAACATCATTATTGAAAGGCTTCATTGTTCGGAGGCACCATCCTAATGGCCCGAGAAAATCATTTCATGGCCTGCGAATCCCTTACCACACAACTCATGGCCCGGGACATCATGGTCTAAGGACGTCATCCTCAACCGTCCAAAGACAATTCTCATGGTTTGAAGGGAATTTGCATCATGTTTAAATTTACGCAAAGTTATACATATATGATTGCAGTACGTCTTTTAATTTGCACGTAACCCGATGAGTAACCATTATCCCAACAGGAGAAATCCCACTCCAGTTCCTTTATACTATTTCATCTATTTGAAACCTTGTATCTTTCCTTGTAATAACTTCATCAGTATATTTCGCCGGCGGATCCAGAACTACATACAACCTGATTCCTATAAAACCAGGGATATGTAGGCAGCTCGAAAACCAGAGTGTGTCCTATGTCTATCAAATCATCCTATTCGGTCAAAATTGGCCATTATATATTTACCCAATAACTCTTTCATCCTTCCCGGGTAAAGAGGGGCAGTTGTTGATACCTAAATTTTACCTATATTATTTTCGAAAATGCATATATATCTTTGAAACAATGCATGAGCATCAATTAATATTTTTTCATAATTTTCTGCAATTTTAAGGATTTTAAAGTAATTTATCCCAGTATTTTATTATCTAAATAAGTATTAATTGTAACACAAATGGTTTTATAATAATTTTATTGCTTAATTCCATCATTTATATTTATATTAAGCTTTAATTATCTTATGCATAATTACATCTGTAGGCTATAGTTGCAATAACCTTGCAATAATAGCCCATATGTGCATAATTACTTTATTTTACAAGAAAATGATCTTTTATATTTTTAATATTAAGTAATAATTTAAAATCATTTTTACACGTAAATATCATTTTTTATCAATTATTAGCTATTTTTATGAATTATTTTATCAAATTTATTTGGTATTTAACAAATAGCCACTTTTAATTTCGGACCTTAGCCCAAATGTCACCCCAACCCAATTAAGATTAACCTATAACCCGACCCAGTAACCCATTTTAACCCGCCCCAACCCCCAAATCCTGGCCGTTGATCTCAAAAGACCAACGGTCCTGGGACATCCCTTCTATTTTTAATTACCACCAACCCCTAACCCTAGTCATTTTTCATGATCCGCCGCTCCTAAATCCCTTTCCTCACTATTCTCTCTCAAACTTCCCTTAACCCTAGCCCGCCGTCACTTGAACCCCCTTCAATCCATGGGGTTTCTCTTCGATCTTAGGCCTTATCTCTCCTCCTATCTTTACTGGTGGTATGCTTTTTGTGTTATCTGATGAAATCTCAATGAGATTCAACACAGACTTGGCTCCAATCCTCCATTTTCTTGATTAACCTGCATGTGTTCATCTCTATGTTTGTGAGTACTGTTATCTTCATGTTTATGGCTACAAATCTCTGGTTCAAGAAAAAGATTTCTCACCTCTGTCTACTTTTTAAAACCCTAGTCACTTTCTACTCGAGTCTGTTAAGATTTCTATAGATCTGAGATAATTTTGAGTTTATCTGATATTTCTCTTTAAGATCTTCTATTTTTTCTTACTTTCATTATTCGATTTTCGTTTTTCCCTAAAAGCTAGGGTTTCATCTTTAAGCTTTTGCAAAATTGTTCTAAAGTGTTTACGTGTTTAACTCCAGTTCTCTTTACTTGTTCGACTGGTTTTCATATCTATGTTTTAACCCCTAGGGTTCCTAATTATTCAACTGTTTGTTTTGATATTTGCCCGTTATTCTTTGGCTTTGTCAATTAAGAGGGATTAATTGATTTTTATTTGCCTAATTAGGGTCTGAAACTGTTCTTTTTTAAAACTGATATCTCTATGAAATATTTTTAGTTATTCTTTCCTTATATATGACTCATAATTGGTATTGTCTTCCTTAATTATGTTACTAGCCTGATTTCTGGGTTTTGATTGTTTCAACCGGCCAATAAATGATCTCTGGATTTATTTGTCTACCTTATTAACTTCAAGCTTGGCTGTTAATTGATTCTCCCTAATCTATGTGATATTTCTCGGATTCTATCGTGTTAATTGATTGGGTTTAGCCCTAATTAACCGGTTGAATGATTTGCATACCTTATTTGTGAACTCTTGATTTTCCTACCTTATTTTTTTACTCTACTGAATGCTATATAATCCTCACCATTCTTATTTTTAAACACCTACACACCATTCAGTTGTTATGTCTTGTTATCTTGTTCTGTTTACTTTAATTTCAGCATGTTTCTCTACTTAATACTTGTATATATGACTCCACCTTGTAAAAATTAACAAACCAAGTTGACTTCTATAATGTAGAACTTAGTTTGATTCAGTTGTATGCTCTAATCAGAACCTGTTTAATTCTGTCTGTAATTTGAGTGTCCTTGTTGTGATTGCTTTGGTATCCATATCTGAACCAATCGACTAAATGTATACTCTATTTGTTTGCAATTTTGCAATTTGTTTCAGTCTACTCCTGAAAATAAAACTTTTTTTCTAAATCTATCCCTTACCCCTTATACTATTTTCAAACTTCCACTATTAGTTATCTATGGTCCTACCACCCCTAGTGTGAGCACTGCCTAGGGTCGATGAGACTCCTCCAAAATCTGACACACTGGGCTGGTCTTCCAATTTGTTACCAAATTGTTTTCTTTGAATGTTTCTGGTGTGAGCATTGTCAAGGGTCCCTGAGGACCTTGGGAACTTTGACACACCAGAAGCCCATTTGTGTATTACGGATGGACTACTTGTGGACATCAGACTTGCTTGCTTGAAGGCCTAGCTTCCAGGTTGACATTGGGCCAGTCAAGGCTCCCTATAGTATAATTCATTTGTATTGGTCTGTAATAATGTAACAATCCTTGTAAAACAGATAAGGGGGTAATTAGTAATAGCTGGGAAGGGCTTTTTATATATCTTTGTTAGGTTCGGGTGTAAATCATGCCCATAGGATCTTGTCTCACCATTTGAAATCTGAGGTTTCACATTTTGCATCCTAGAAATCCTGTTTATAGGTGGTTTTATAAATTCTGCATCAAGAACCCATGTTTTACGCATATTTTTAAATCTTAATGTGCATTAGAGATCATGTATATAGGATCTTCTTCGCATAAATTACTGAACTTATATGCTATTTTGTTAACGTTTCTGCACTTAGATACCATGCATATAGGAAATAAATATAAAAATCAGTTTTGCATGCCTATAGGGAATAAATATAAAATCACTTTCAACACTTAGAAATCATGACTATATGGGTTAAGTAATTTTGTAAAAATAGAAAGCACGACTATGGGATCTAAGAGATAAAATGTGCCTGTTAAAATCTGTTTCTGCACTTAGATACCATGTCTATAAGATTCGGCCCGGTTATCACTTAGGCATCATTATAGGGTAATTGAAGAATTCTGGGATGATTTCTTGCTGTTTGTAAACGTGCTCAAATACAGAGTATCAATAAAATCAGTAGGCAAACTGATAGGAATCGGTGCTCGCTTTAATAAAGCTGTTACATATTATGTTCATGCTGATCAGATATCCTGTCTATAGGGTATAAAATTATTAAATATTGTTTGTTTGAATAACGTGCATTTGCTGTTTACTTGTGGAGGTTAACATGAGCCTCTATTTTCTTTTTATGTGACAGTCCAACTTGACTTTTGTTTGTCGCTTAGTTTTTCTCATTTTCAGTAACATAGGTGAGTCTAGAACCACCTTAAATAGAGATCCTAAACACCTCCAGGGCCATAGGTAAGGGACAGGTAGTGCATGCATAAGGTACGCACTAGAAGCTATTAGAACACTTAGGTAATAACTGAAAGATAGTAACTGGGTAGTAAAGGAGATGATGACCTGTGCGCTAATGTTATGTGTAACACCTCAATTCGGGGAAAGTTACCAAGTATTGCATGTAAATGATCCTATAGGTGAAAAAACTTAGGACCCATTTAATCCCCATTTTAAAGTAATATCTGTTTGTCTTAAATTGTTTTGCTTTCCCATTAAAGACTAATTCGCTTAATAGAGTTTGGCCGGGACCCACCGTTGTGGACCTCGAGAGGTGCCTAACACCTTCCCCTCAAGGTAATTTTGAGCCCTTACCCAAACTATGGTGATGTAAATTAGTTTCATGAGTTATTTGATTTAGGTGCCCTAACACACCTTAATCCGTTAGGTGGTGAATCTTCAAATTCCATACCCCGTCCCAAAATGAAGGGAGTTGTACCAAAAAATGTCAAAACCTGGACTCCGCGAGGAAAAAGGGCGCGACACCACTTAGAATACGATCGTCGAGCTAAGCGTTAACTCGAGACTTTCGAGTCCGAATTGAAAAAAGGTCTCGAGCATGGTGTGCTTCAGCCTTTAAATTCGTTAAGTATTGGCCCTTAAGCTTTAAAACATCGGCCCTTAGGTTCTTTTAGGTTTCCATTAGCATCTTTAGGTTGGCCCTTAGGTTCTTTAGATTGGCCCTTAGGCTCTTACATATCGGCCCTTAGGATCTTTTTAGATTGGGTCAATTCGACCTCTAAGATGGCTACAATTTTCCCCTTTTCTGGCAAAAGACTTGCAAAAATTTTGTTATACCTTGGAATGTTTTTATAGTCGTTCATATTTTCGACGGTTCGATTGTTTGGAACCTTGTTTGTAAGTCGAGGTGTAATGACAGTCGAATACCTCTTGAGGTTTCCTCAAAGGCTGATATTTTCGAAGACATCACATTATTCGGGGCTGATTTTATCAAAGCCCCTTTGCTTTTGCCGAGGGTAGCCTGATTTAACCAGTTTTATCGAATTGTTTAAAGGCCTTTAGTATTATGGCGGAAGTCGGACATCTCCGAGACACATTATTTAGGTCGTAGCCTTTAGTCCTCGAGTGAGATGGCCTTGGCCTTAATATCGAGGGGATGCCTTTTTAAGGTCTTATGAGTTTGAATATGCCTTATTGATGTCTTATAAGTTTGAGTATGCCCCATTGAGGTCCTATGAGTTTGGGTATGCCTCATTGAGGTTTTATAAGTTCGTGTGTGCCTCTATGAGGTATTATAAGTTCGTGTGTTTGATGACTCGATGTGTCGACTATCGTTGATAGTCCCCGAGTATTCGGTTGTATTTGGCCCTTGAGCCGTTAAATGTGAAAATAATTGACTTCTTTGAGGCACAAAGTGTTTTGGTATAACAAGAATGCTTCTTTGAGTAATTGATACATGCATACATGTTTTTGCCATTGGGGGCTCGACTATTCTACATGGACACGATTAATTTTACTGTTTTGCCCATTGCAACATTCTCCTATCGAGGCCCTCCTTGGAATGACTTGTTCTCTTCGAAAATGTAACCTCCGAGGTGATGCCCCCCAGTATTCGAGGTTGAATGACAAAGAAGCCTTGAATACTTGTTGAGTTTTCCATTGGTAGCATATAGGTGTTTCCTCATTAAAAACCTTGCCTGTAAAACCCATTTGGGATAAAACTCGATCGAAGGGAAAAAGAGCGAAACACATGCTTTAAAACCCAAGGTCTTTGAGTTGAAGAGTGCTTCGATATACCCAATCAAACACCTGTAAGGAGTTAGTATAAAATATAAACGAAAAAGAGAGAAGGTCATACCTCAACAATAATAGCGTTTGAGCAATGATATGTTCCAATTGTTTGGTAGTTTCTCACATTCCATCGTGCCGAGTTAATAGGATACTTTGCCAACGACTCCGAGGACACGGTACTGTCCCTCCCAATTACGGCCTAGCTTCCCTTCATTTGGGTTTCGAGTATTGAGGGTGACTTTCCTTATAACTAAGTCCCCCACTCCGAAGTAGCGGAGGTTTGTTCTTATGTTGTAGTACCTTTCAATCCTTTTTTTTAGCGTCCATTAGAACTAATGCGGCCTCACGTTTTTCATCTAGTAGCTTGAGGGAGGTGTTCATGGCATCGTTGTTCGAGTCATCGGTGGTGTGATGAAATCTGATGCTTGGTTCCCCGACCTTGACTAGAATCAATGCCTCAAACCCATATACCTAAGAAAATGGGATCTCCCCCGTGCTCGACTTTGATGTTGTTCGTTATGCCAATAGTACCTCGGGAAGGCACTCCCCATTTTCCCTTCGCATCATCTAGCCTCTTCTTTATGTTTTTTATGATGGTTTTGTTTGTGGACTCGGCTTGACCATTTTCACTTGGGTGATAAGGCATTGATATGATCCTTTTAATTTTATGGACTTCGAGGAATTTTGTTACTTTGCTGCCAATGAACTTCTTCCCATTGTAGCATGTTATCTCGGAGGGAATCCTGAATCGACATATGATGTGGTCCCAAATAATGACTTATTTTTCTCTCATCTTCTCGAAGGCCTGCACGTCTACCCATTTTGAGAAGTAGTCAGTCATAAATATAATAAATCTAGCTTTACCTGGCGCCGTTGGTAGGGGGCCAACGATGTCCATCCCCCATTTCATGAATCGCCACGGGGATAGGACCGAGTGTAGTTGTTCACTGGGTTGATGGGTCATCGGTGCAAATATTTGGCATTTATCACACCTTCGAACGAACTCCTCAGTGTCCTTTTCCATGCGATCCCAGTAATACACGGCTCTGATCACCTTTCGAACCAAAGAGTCGGCACCAGAATAGTTTCCATAAGTGCCTTCGTGGATTTCTCATAGCACATAATCAGTGTGCCCCAGTCCCAAGCATACTGCCAGTGGTCCGTCGAACGCTCTTCTATATAATATTCCATTTTCATCGAGTGAAAATTGAGCTGCTTTGGCTCGAAGAGCCCTCGATTCATTTGGTTCCGGGGGGAGCTTCCCATGCTTCAAGTAGTCAATGTACTTGTTCCTCCAATCCCATGTTAGACTTGTTGAGTTGATTTCTGCATGACCCTCTTCGATCATTAACCTTGATAGTTGTACGACAGTCCCCGGGGCTATATCATCTTCTTCAACAGATGAGCCCAAGTTTGCGAGTGCATCGGCCTCGCTATTCTGTTCTCAAGGTACATGGACCAGGGTCCACTCATTGAAGCGATGCAATGTCACTTGAAATTTGTCTACGTATCTTTGCATCCTATCTTCTCGAACCTCAAAGATTCTATTTACTTGGTTGACAACCAAAAGAGTCACATTTTTCCTCGATGACCTCTGCTCCCAGGCGCTTGACTAGTTCGAGACCTGTAATCATGGCCTCATACTCGGCCTCATTGTTAGTCAATTTTGAAGTTTTTATAGATTGTCTAATGGTACTGCCTGTAGACGGTTTTAAAACAAGGGCGAGCCCGGACCCTTACACATTTGAGGCACCGTCTGTAAAGAGGGTCCATACCCCCGATGATATACCCGTCCTTAGCAAGAGTTCCTTTTCTACTCTGGGAATGAGGGCACGCGTAAAATCGGCCACAAAGTCTGCCAAAAATTGAGACTTAATAGCCGTTTGGGGTTGATACTCAATATCATACCCTCCGTGTTCATTGACGCATTTGGCCAATAGGCCCGATAATTCGGGCTTATGCAAAATGTTTCGAAGTGTATATATAGTTAATACACATATACGATGACATTGATAATAAGGTTTCAACTTCCTTGATGTACTAATTAATGCTAGGGCTAATTTTTCCAAATGCGGATACCCGGTTTGAGCATCTCCTAGGGTCTGACTTACATAATAAACACGAAATTGCTGGCTCGAGAGATACTATTTTAATTCTTCCAAGGCTTGTTGACACTCTGGAGTCCATGCGAAGTTGTTTTTCTTCTTAAGGAGGGAGAAAACATTATAGCTCCGATCAGAAGACCTCGAGATATACCAGCCTAAGGCAGCTATCTGCCCGGTCAACTATTGTACGACTTTCACATTGTTCACTACGGTGATTTCCTCGATGGATTTAATTTTGTCGGGGTTGATCTCGATCCCCCTGTTTGACACCATGAAACCTAAGAAATTTCCCGAGCCAACTCCAAAAGCGCACTTCTCGGGGTTGAGTTTCATGTTGTACTTTCTTAAGATATCGAACGTTACCTGTAAATAGGTCAAATGGTCCTCTGCGCGCATGGACTTAACTAGCATGTCATCAATGTGCATTTCCATAGATATGCCTATTTGATGTTCGAACATCTTATTAACTAGGCGTTGATATGTTGCTCCTGCATTTTTTAGCCTAAATGGCATTACATTATAACAATATGTACCACACTTCGTGATAAACAAAGTCTTTTCCTTGTCTTCCTGGTTCATATGGATTTGACTATACCCGGAGTAGGCATTGAGAAAAGTAAGGATCTCGTGGCCAGTCGTGGCATCGATCAATCGATCGATGTTGGGTAGTCGGAAAGAATCTTTAGGGCATGCTTTGTTAAAATCCTTGTAGTCTACACACATTCTAAGTTTATTTCCTTTTTTGGGGACTACGACTACGTTAGCTAGCCATTCGGGGTATTTTACTTCCCTAATGGACCCTATTTTGAGAAGTTTGGTTACCTCATCTTTGTTGAATGCATGCTTTACCTCAGACTGACGTCTTTTGTTTTGCTTCACCGGTTTGAACCTAGGGTCGACACTCTGTCGATGAGTGGTTATCTCCTGTGGGATCCCTGTCATATCTAAGTGGGACCAAGCGAAGCAATCAATGTTATCAATAACAAATTGAATGAATTTTTTCTTCAGTTCTGGGGTTAATCCCTTTCCCATGTATACTTTTCATTTCGAAAGATGCTCGACAGTACAACCTGCTTGAGTTCTTCGATTATGGACTTTGTTGCATCTTATTCCTCGGGGGAAACGAAGGCTCGGGGAGTGAGGAAATATTCTTCTTCATCCTCGACCACCCGTTCATGGGGCTCCTGTCCCGCAGGCTCAACCGAGGGTATGGGCTGTGATTTCTATTTGGCTACATGTTTGTCTTTTGACTTCTCCGAGGTGGATGGTGTCGATACTGGTTCCAAGTTGTGCACCGCGAACATCTCATTAGCTGCATGTTGATCTCCATACACTGTTTTCACGCCATCCTTTGATGGGAACTTCATCATTTGATGAAGAGTTGATGGCACTGCCTTCATGCTATGGATCGACGGTCTTCCAAGCAAAGCATTGTACCTCATGTCACCTTGGATGACATGAAACTTGGTGTCTTGTATGGTTCCGACCACGTTGACTGGGAGGATGATTTCCCACTTCATTTTTTCACTCGCCATATTGAATCCATTAAGGATTCAAGAGGCGGGTATGATTTGGTCGAGCAACACAAGCTGTTCCACGACACTTGAACTTTATTTAAAAGGATAGAAATTACCAATTCGTCGTTGTGAGGCTGAGACAGAGTCTCGATGTTTTCCTTGCTGAATGTGAGAGTGTCGTTGGGGATGTAGTCCCGATATCTCCTTTCCCTTGTGATGGATACTTTTGTTCGTTTGAATATGGGTCCTTGTGGGACATCGACTCCTCCGATGATCATGTGAATGACATGTTGTGGCTCTTCCAGTTCATTTTTCCTGTTTGCATCTCTCTCTCGAAAATGGTTCTTTGCCCGGTCACTAAGAAACTCTTGAAGGTTCCCCTCATTGAACAATCAAGCTACCTCCTCTCGAAGCTATCTGCAGTCCTCGGTCCTATGACCATGAGTACCATCATACTTGCACATTAAGTTGGGTTTCTTTTGAGAAGGATCTGACTCTATGGTCTTGGGCCACCTGGTATCTCTAATCTTGCCAATGGCTGATACGATGTTTGAGCATCGATGTTGAAGTCGTATTTTGAAAGTCGGGGTGCTTCCATCGGTCCTGAGTGCCTGTGAAACCTGGTCTTACTCATGATTCCTTGGGTAATTTGGCCTCGATCTGCTCTTCGTTCATTTCGAGGTATGTTACGACTCGAAGTGTTTCTTCTATCTTCGATGTATGGCTGCTATCTTTCCTTGTTTAGCCTTGGCTCCATTTTTGCACAGCTCGATTCCTTTGCTAGTAGACTGCTTGGATAAACTAAGCTCGAGGGGGCTCCCAACTGGTCGTCCTCGACCCTAATTTTTGACTGGTACCTGTTGTGCACATCCGCCCAAGTTACGGCGGGATACTCGATCAAGTTCTACTTCAGCTGCCTCGAAGCTATTGAGCTTCATTCATTCAGCCCCTGAGTGAAGGCCTATACAACCCATTCATCGGAGACCGGTGGTAACTCCATTCGCTTTATCTAAAAATGGGAGATGAACTCTCTCAACATCTCGTTCTCTCTTTTCTTGATTTTAAATATGTCGGATTTCCTCGTTGCAACCTTTATGGCACCAGCATGTGCCTTTACAAATGAGTCTGCCAACATGGCAAACGAATCTATTGTGTTTGGGGGAAGGTTATGGTACCACATCATGGCCCCCTTGGACAAGGTTTCTCCAAATTTCATCAGGCGATTAGACTCGATCTCATCATCTTTCAAGTCTTTCCCCTTTATACCACAAGTTTATGTTGTAATGTGCTCATTGGGATCTGTGGTCCCGTTGTATTTTGGGATGCCGGGCATCCGAAACATCTTCAGAATGGGCTTCAGAGCCGCACTCGGTGGTAATGGTTTCTGCACAAACTTCTTTGAATCTAGCCCTTTCAAGACCAGAGGTGCTGCCGGGATCTGGTCGACCCTCGAGTTATAGGTTTCCACTTTCTTATCATTGTCTTCTATCTTTTTTTTCCCCTGACTTGACCCTCTTAGTGAGTTCTCCGAGCATCCTTATGATGGTGGGGTCAGTTCCTGACCCATTATTGCTTTATCATTTTGGTGCTGGCTCAACTCGAGGAGCTATTTCTGGTCCTGTTGTGCTCGGAGTCTTTTGCTGACTGTGTAACTGATCTATAGAAACTTGTTGTGCGTGCAACATTTTAAAGATTACTTGTAGGCTGGTTTCTCTTTCTTCTCGAGCCTGTGTTCTTTGTGCGTCAGGGGTCCCCTCCGTGTACACACCCTTCAATATTAGTGCCCAAATCGACGTGCACAACAATATGAGAACCAACATCGACTGGGTTAGGTGTTGGTGATACCCAATGGTTGAGTGATGGTACATCGCCCCTGAAGCTGTTGCAGTGTTTTCTCCATGGAATCTGAGACCATCGTTTCCAAGTGGGTTTTCTGAGTTAGACATATTTTGACCTGAAATCAAAGAATCTTTGGAAGAGAAAAAGTGTGAAGAATAACATGTATTATCAGAAAACTAGCACCAAAAAAATCACTATTATCTTTATCCCCACGGTGGGCGCCAAACTGTTTACCTCGAAAATGGTTTTAACAATTAAATATGATTTGTGTTTCTAAAAATATGTGATTTATTTCAATAGTAGTAAATAATCAAGATATGTTAAGTGTAAGTAAGAAGAAATGATAACCAAACCAATGTTGTCAAAAGAACGGGGGCCTCGAGCTCGATAGTCTCAAGGTCAGCTAATTGTAATAAAGTATGAACAATAAATGAAGAAAAATAATGCTGAAGAATAATCTTGAGCACAGAAAGTAAGAATAGCAGAGCAGAATGTTCTATTGCATTGAATGATGATTCCCTTTATAAATGATTGGAGTCCCCTTTATATAGGAGGGGAAAATACATTTCTATTTACAGTAAAAAATACTATTGGTACAGCTGTATAACCGCCTGGTACGGATTCGTACGAACCAATCCTAAGATTTACGCCTTGACCTATGCGCCCTTGAGAAATTCCCATTTTTTCTTGACTGTCATCGATTTTGCACTACTTCGAGGTAGGCCGTGTCAGAACTTCGATGCGCTCTCTCGAGGTATACCTTCTAAGGTCAGGATCGAACATTACTTGGAACTTTCCGAGCTCGAGCTCGAAACGCAAAAGAGATTTCGAAATCGGACTCCTCCAATTTCGGCCGTATACAAGGGAATCAGGGCTAATACTCACAAAACTACAGGTCGGGTCGTTACATCCTCCCCCTCTTAAAATAATCGTTCGTTCTCGAACGAGCATATAAACATACCTGAAGTGGTGAAAAGACGAGGATAACGGCTGCGCATATCATTCTCAGTCTCCCAAGCCGTCTCCTTGACCGAATGACCCCTCCATTGAACCTTCACGGAAGCAATGCTCTTTGACCTCATCTTTCGAACCTGCTTGTCCAAAATAGCCACCAACTCCTCGACATAAGATAAATCCTTGTACAACTGGACGAAGCTGAAATCCAAAACATGTGATGGATCGCGTGATACTTTCGAAGCATAGAAACATGAAATATCGGATGGACTCCAGCCAGGCTATAAGGCAAGGAAAGCTCATAAGAAACCTCCCCAACATGCAGCAACACCTCGAATGAGCAAATAAGCATTGGGCTCACCTTTCCCTTCTTCCCAAACCTCATAACACCCTTCATGGGTGACACCTAGAGCTGGACCCGCTCTCCAACCATAAATGCAACATCACGGACCTTATGATCCGCATAACTCTTCTGTCTGGACTAGGCTGTGCAAAGTCGATCCTGAATCACCTTAAGCTTATCCAAACATCCTGAAAATATTTTGTACCCAATAGCCTAGCCTCGTCTGGATCAAACCAATCCACTAGAGACTGACACCGCCCACCATACAGAGCCTCTTACGGTGCCATCTAAATGCTCGACTTATAACTGTTATTGTAGGAAAACTCCGCAAGTTGCAACGGATCCTAAGAACCTCCAAACTCCATCACAAATGTACAAATCATATCCTCAAGTATATGAATAGTGCGTCCGGATTGTCCGTCCGTTTGAGGGGAAGTGATGTGCTCAAATCAACCCGAGTTCCAAAATCATATTGTTGGGCCCTCCAGAACTATGATATAAACCGCGTACCCTGGTCATAGATGATAGATACTGGCACGCCATGAAGCCTGACAATCTTACAGATATAAACTAGAGCAAGTTGCTGGAAAGAATAAGTAGTCGTCACAGGAATAAAATGAGCTGACTTGGTCAGCCTATCCACAATCACCCAAACAACATCAAACTTCATATGAGTCCGTGAAAGCCCAACCACCAAATCCATAGTGATCTTCTCCCATTTCCACTCCGAAATCTCTAACTTCTGAAGCAATCCGCCCGACCGCTGATGCTCATACTTCACCTATTGGCAATTTAGACATCGAGAACACATACTATACTATGTCCTTCTTCATTCTCCTCCACGAATAATGCTACCTCAAGTCCTCATACATTTTCGCGGCACCCGGATGAATTGAGTACCGCAAACTGTGAGCCTCCTAGAGAATTATCTCATGCAAACCATCTACATTGGGCACACACCCTGCCTTGCATCCTCAAAGAACCATCATCTCCAGTAGTGAACTCCTTAGATTCACCGTGCTGAACCGTGTCCCTAAGGAAAAACAGATTAGGGTCATCATACTGACGCTCCCTGATACGATCATAAATAGAATATTGAGAGACCACACAACCCAACACTTGACTTGGCTCAGTAATATCCAATCTAACAAACCTGTTGGCTAAGTACTGAACATCAAACTCCAATGGCCTCTCTTATGTTTGTAGATATTTTAAGCTCCCCAAACTCTCCGCCGTACGACTCAAAGCATCGTCCACCACATTGGACATCATGGGACGGTAAAAAATGGTGATATCATAATCCTTAAAAAGATCCAACCACCTCTGTTGATGCAAGTTAAGATATTTTTGTTTTAACATATGGTGCAAACTCCGGTGATCGGTATAGATCTCACAAGGAAAACCATACAAATATTGCCGCCAAATCATCAAGGCATGAACAATAGCTGCTAACTCAAGTTCATGGACATGATAGTTCTTTTCATGTATCTTCAGCTGTTTGGACGCGTAGGCAATTACCCTACCGTCTTGCATCAACACAGCATCGAGCCCAATCCACGATGCATCACAATATATAGTATAAGACCCTAAACCTGTAGGCAATACCAATACTGGAGCTGTAGTCAAAGTTGTCTTAAGCTTTTGAAAGCTCTCCTAACACTCCTCTGTCCACGTGAACGGAGCACCCTTTTGGGTCAGCCTAGTCAAAGGTGCTGCAATAGATGGGAACCTTCTACAAATTGACGGCAATACCCCGCCAACCCAAGAAAACTCCGAATTTCCATTGCTGAAGACGGTCTAGGCCAACTCTGCATTGCTTCAACCTTCTTCGGATTTATTTTGATCCCATTACTCTACACTACATAACCCAAAAATTCCACTGAGTCTAGCTAAAACTCACACTTTGAAAATTTTGCATCTAACTTCTTTTCTCTCAAGGTATAAAGTATAGTATTTAGGTGCTGCTCATGATCCTCCCGAGTCCGGGAGTACACTAGAAAGTCATCAATAAACACAACGATGAAAGAATCAAGTTAGGGCCGGATCACACTGTACATCAAGTGCATGAATGATCCTGGGGCGTTGGTCATCCCAAATGACATCACAAGAAACTCGTAGTGACTATACCGAGTCCTAAAAGCAGTCTTCTAGATATCTGGCTCCCGAATCTTCAATTGATGATAGCCTAAACACAAGTCAATCTTGGAAAACACCCTGTCACCCTGTAATTGATCAAATAGATCAATAATACGAGGAAGTGGATACCTTTTCTTCACTGTAACTTTGTTCAACTAGCGATAATCAATGCACATACACATATAACTATCCTTTTTCTTCTCAAACAAGACCGGAGCACCCCAATGTGATACACTGGGCCGAATGAAGCCCTTATCAAGTAAATCATGTAACTTATCCCTTAACTCCGTCAACTTATGAGGATCCATACAATATGGAGGAATAGAGATGGGCTGAGTGTCCGACAACAAATCAATACCGAAGTCGATATCCCTGTTGGGCAGCATGTTTCGAAAATCAGCTGAACATACATCTGGATAATCCCTCACTACTGGAACTAACTGAACTGTAGGTGTATCAATACTGACATCTCTCACATAAGCTAGATATGCGTTACACCCCTTCTCAACAATTCGTTCAGCTTAATAAATGAAATAACTCTGCTGGGAGTATAATCTAAGCTACCTCTCCACTCTAAACGTGGTAATCCTAGCATAGCCAGCATCACGGTCTTGGTGTTAAAATAAAAAATAGACTAATGGGGTGACAACCAGTCCATGCCCAAAATAAAATCAAAATCTACCATACTGAGCAATAATAAATCGGCTCAGGTCTCAAAACCACTAAGAACCACCAAACATGCCTGATACATGTAGTCAACAACAATAGAATTTCCCACGGGTGTCGACACATAATTAGGAGAACTCAAAGAATCACGGGCTACGCCCAAATATAGAGCAAAATAAGAGGACACATAGGAACAAGTGGATCCTGGATAGAATAAAACCAACGCATCTCTATGACAGACCAGAACAGTACATGTAATGATAGAGATGGAAACAACTACCTCTATACGAGTAGGAAGATCATAATATCTGGCATGGCCTCCCCCTCTGGGGCGACCTCTACATTCCTGACCTCCACCTCAAGCTAGCTGAGTAGGTGAAGAGGTAGCTGGTGCTGTAATAATAAATTAGGGACCCAGTGGAGCAAGCGGTGCCTGAGTAGTATGTGGAGGTGCACCCTTCCTAGGCCTTGGGAAGTTCCTCACCATATGGCGAGTGTCGCCACACTCAAAACAAGCTCTTAGAGGGTGTGGCTGTTGTGGCTGGCCCGAGAAAGGTTTGCTGTACTGACCGCTGAAAGCACCCCGTGCGGGATGTACACTAGACACTAGCGGTGCATAATAAGGCTCCTAGGCCTAGGAGTAGCCGGAATACCACCAGCGACTAGAATTTCTTAATGAACAAGGAGACTCACAAAGCCCCTACCATGATGAACTACAGTTGGAGCACGAGCACCACTATAAGTGACAGACTCTCGAGACCTCTTGGACTCCCTCTCCTCTCTCTCCCGAGAAAGCATACCCTTCAATCTCCTAGCGATCGCCACAACTTGTTGGTATGAAATATCCCTCTCTAACTCTTGGCCATGCTAAGTCTGATACCGAGGTTAAGCCCCTCGATTAACCGACGGACCCTCTCTCAAACTGTAGCAACCAAGCCTGGTGCATTGATCGGTGCCAAACCTACACCACTATAGAGTAGCGAGGATGGTCGATGCAATTTTATCCAACAAGGTCGTGATCAATTTCCACAGGGAGTTATTGGTTTGGAATTAGGTATCTATCTAAATCTAGATGCCTGTGTTGTTCCTAATTGCGCTTCCAACATGATTGTGACGATTTTACTTCTACTTCTATTTCTATTGTATGCTAATATTAAATCTAGATATAATATTTTTTATGATAGTTTTCAAGTGTTTAAAAGGACTAGGGTACTGACTTCCGCCTAGGTGAATATCTAACGGGTATCGAACATCTAAGGCAAGTTTGGTCAATTTGAGATCTTAATATTGCTATCACACCCAAGTACTCACTCTATACCTCTCGGTACTTTGAGTGATTTTGCCCAATTTGGCTTTCTCAAGTCCAAATGGGTATTCATGCAATACAAGTGATATTAGCTCAAGTCGGGCATTACTATCTCTAGGTTTAACCCTTTATTGGGGCTATCAATTTCTTGATTTCACCCCAATTCCTTGTTAGCCTAATTTTCCTAGACTTAGTCCCTCTTTCTCAAGAATAGCTTAAGTAATAAAGGCATGAATTAGTGTTTGCAACCACTAATTCTATAATTCTAGCATGAATTAGGCTAAATATTACTAACCCATAAGCAATCAAGCCCTAAAATTGAAGACCATAATATTAATAATACAGAAATCAAAGATAAAGAGGAGATATAATCCCTAGCTATGAGTATAGATACTCATAATAATAGTAAAAATCAACGATAAAGAGGAGATATAATCCATAATATTAAAGAAAAAGATGAAAATCTAATGTTTGAAGGTAAATCTTGTAAAAAAATAGCCCAAATAGGGAAACCTAGTCGTTTCACGTACTCATCAAAAACATAACATAACCTAAAATTGACAAAAAGATCTATTTATACTAAGCTAAAATTTACGGAGAAAAATACCCTTACGGAGGTTTTTCGGCAATGTAATTCTGATTGCCACCGCAGTCTTGCTTTCGCGGCCGTGTAATTCTGATCGCGGTCCGTGTTTCTTCACATCTGGGTCTGGGAGCTATGGTTCACAGATCGCGTAATTTCCACCGCGTCCGCGTGAAAGACTTTCACGACCGCGTAATTTTGACACGAATCACTTTTCTCTATTTTGCTTGAAGTATGAACTCTTTGAACCTTAGCAAGCGCAGTCCGCAAAATTCAAATCGCGGTCGCGCTAGTACATTCGCTACTGCCTCTTTCTGAAGCGGTCCGCGTTGATATTTGTGCCCAAAACCATCTTTATGATTCTCCATTTCACGGACCGGGTAATTATGTCCGCGTCCGCGTTGATCATTTCGCGGCCGCCCTTTTCTGTCGCGATCTGCGTTCCACAGCTCTGGGCCCAGCCTTGGTTTTTGTTCAAATTTTGACTCCTTTCTGAGTTGATTATGGCTCCTTTGGCTCATTTTGAACAATCCCTGCAAGAAAGATATTAAGTTAGTTTCCGGGAACACCTTCACGCATTTTTGGCCCAAAACACAAGTAAAATAGAGCAAATAATAGGCTAAAATCCCTACTTATCAACTCCCCCAAACTTAAGCTTTTACTTGTCATCAAGAAAATAAGGTAATTCCCACCTCCACAATAAAAAGAAAAGGATATTTCAGCTGGCCTAAGGTGACTTCAACAAGCATCAATTGGGACTAACAATTACCCTCAACACAAATGAATTAACACAACATCATGGTTTGACCTTTTGAGTTCCATAGTTGTACTGTGACACTAGAGCATCAAGAGTTGACGCAATTCACCAAGGAAGCTATCTCTCTCAAGTAGGTCATTGTGGATCCCAAACTCCTATTCCTCTACTCTCCACGAGCAAATCTCACTTTTTAGAATGTAACACTCAAATCAAGGATTGTGAAGAAGTGTGCTCATCACTCTCAAAAGAATGCCACATGTCCGGCTCTAAGTACCATAAGCTTACCCCTTATGTAAATCACCACTAATGTAAGATCACTCAACTTGAAATCCTATATGGATTTTGCGGGGATTTAATGAAGGCTTTTGGATCAAGGTAGGATATAACGAACTATGATGGTTTTATCTTTCCTTAAGCACTCCATTTTCTTATTTCAGCTCATACTTTCTTGACTCTTTGAGTCATTTTCAACTTCCTTAGGGGAACTAGAGAGACACATTGTCACTTTTTCTTATTCATGACAATCATTTTTCTCCTTTTCTCATCATTCCATGCATTTTAACATGGCTTTATTTGAATCCCTTCAACCTTTACTTTCTTTTTGAAATATTTCTTTTTGACTTTTCTTCCTTTTCTTCAATTCTTTTTCTTCTTTGTACCTTTTATCACTTTCAAATTCCTGGACTATCCCTCAAACTTATTCTATTTCCAATTGTACATCATGAATGCTACAGAAAGATTGGGTGCTAAGAGAGGTTCATTGTAAAATGGATAAAGGCTTGTAATGTAGCTATTGAATGAAAAAGGCTCAGGCTCAATATGGTTGACTAGGGATATCATATTGGTAGGCTACATAAGCTTTCAAAGTTCAAATAGGACCAAGTAGAGCCTACAATCACTTCCCAAGTCGAGCTATACTTAGAATTTCTCCTAGACAAACATTTAGGGCAAGTTCTACACTTATTGGCACGGTACTTGGACTTGCAATTCAATACCTCACCTCTCAAGCTACTGGATTGTTAAACATAACAGAGTCAAGGGCCCACAACAACCCTATATAAGATTGAAGATCACAAATGGCTCAAAGAAACCACTCAATGATTGTTTTAGTAAACTCAACAGTGTGAATGTCACAATTAGAGCTATTCTTTGTCAGTCAACTTGTCTCTAACCATGGGGTCGAAGGTAAATGTGTTAGTACGAAGTGAAGCCTGCTTGAGACACTTTTATTCATTACTACTATATATCAAAAATTGACTCAATCCCTTAAGAAGGTTGTCACTCCATCCATCGTTGGGAAGAGCCACCCGGTTCACACAACATCTACCTTTGGAAAGAACCGTGGCATTAAGAAAACCAAAGGCTTATTGATCACGCAAAATGTAAAAAGAAGCTAAAAACTCAAAACAAAGCTACTAAAGGAAATAAGAAGCTAAGCTATTAAGGAAAAAGACTCAAAGTAAAATGAATATGTACATTAATGGAGTGAACAATATATACAAAATGGAAATGAATATATACATCGAATGGTAAAGTTATATATATACAAAAAGTGAATAATAACAAAAGTGAAAATAGCGATAAAGAAAAATAGTATCATAGTTATTACATACCATCAAATCATAACCAAATCGTAATGGACCCC
>ML247966.1:83680-118164 GCA_005239495.1 Nicotiana undulata
CCCCCCAAAAAAAAAAGATAGCATTGTTCTCAATGCTAATATCAAAATAAGATCAGGAAAGGAGTAGAGAGTAAAGAAAACTCCCTATGTGGTCTCTTTCTACATGGGGTCAGGCACACGAATGGGGTCCTCGGACTGTTTAGAATCATTAGCTCCTTTCGGATCCTCGTTGGATCTCCAATTCCTCTGACTGGGAAGCCAAAAATATTCTAACTAGCTCTCTGTCTGCCTCATGCTATGATGCCTGTGTTGCTGGGGAAGTCAAATACATAAGCAAGTATAGTGGGATATCTCTAGAAAAGGTTAACTTATCTACCTCCTTCTTCAGCTTCTCCACTGACTCCTTTGAGTCCTGAGTCTTCCTCATCTTCTAAACCTGCTTGCCCAGATCCTTTATCACTTTGCCATTAGCATCCAGAGTCTCTAGGATCTTCTTTTGGTTGTCTAGGAGCATCTTCTAGTTGTCTAGAAACTCATTCAATGAATCCTCCACCGATGGAGGTACCTAAAACTATGTTGGAGCTGATTGTGCTGCGACTGCATTGGAAAAGACAGACCCCATTCATGTAGGTTCCTGCATCCAGTTGTTGATGCTGGATAATGTCCGAGTAGCCTTCAGTGCAGTCTGAGGGTTAGTGGAAGATGAGGGCACAGATAATGGGACGTTAATGGATGGCTCGGATGAAGGAGGAGGCATGGCAGCTGAAGAACCCTATGTTGTGGAAGGCTCTGACCCGGTGGCCACTACCCTTGGCTCTTCAGACTGGCCAACGGAGGTAGTGGCTTTTCCTTTGGCCTTCGAGTTGTCTTCTCCTTGAAGGTTGTACCAGGAGAAGGGCTTCTTTGGCTTTACCTTTGTGCCTCCCCTCTACCCCTTGGTCCTCGACATACATAGTGATGAAGTTGGGTTGGGGTAGGACCTTTGTTCTTTACCGATTGCTTTGGAAATATTTTGGGGAATGAGGTTCCCCACATTGATTGGATACCCCGCCATGGTGGAAGCTATTAGGATCCCCGGGATAATGGGATGACAATATCATGCTGGGAGGGGTCAAGCCGGCTTAAAAAATGAGGGTGTTTCTGGACTTCAGCTGTGAACCAGGCCGGTGTTGTCCCTGGGATGGCTATTACCACCCCTAGCCAGGGACGGGCTGCTTCATCTAGGGCTATCTTCTCCAAATATTGTGCGACCTCCACCTCCTCAAAACCAGCATATTTGTTCAAAGTGTTGCCATCAAACCTTATATTCAAGTTCCGTACCTTTTTCACAGTGGTGCACTTTTTGATGTGGGCGACATTTGCGTAAAATTCCTTAACAAGGTATTCATTGGCATCGACAAATTTGCTGGTGAAGTACTTCCAACCTTTTCTCTCATCAAACTGTTTCTTGACATTTGGATTGTGAGGCAGGAGATCTCTTCCTATGAATTGTCGCTCAAGGGTGAGCGACCTTTGTGGCCACCATTCCCGTAATTTTAGGTAGGCCTTCTCACTCACGAACCTGTCAGCCCACACCTCGATCTTCCTTGACCTGGCCAACCGCCCCATAGGTATCACCTCATCTCCTATCATCCGGGACCTTGTCTTCATCATCTACATTAATGGGAACAGCTATTGAGGCCGGAGTTGCAACAAGTGGGGAAGAGTGTTCTGGTGCCTCACCACCTCCCTCTAAGCCATCAGACGACTCAGAAGAGGAGGTAGGTTGATTGACTATGCAGAAGAGTTGTGATTGAGACTTTGGTTGTTGTGTAGATTCCCCCTTCGAAACCTCCCGTGATGGGAGATATTCACTTGTGTCTAATGATTCGGCAGAAGGTCTAGTGAGCGTTTGCATTTTGATTATGATTTTTGAGTTGCTAAGGGCAAAGCATGATTTCCTTTGCCCCGGCCTCGATAGGATTCAGCCCTCCCTTTTGATTTGTCTTCTACTCCACAAGATCGCACCATTTTCTGCAACACACAAGTAGTGAAAGACAATTCGAATTGGCGTTCAGTCATGCCTTAAAATAGTATAGATTAAATGAACAACAGTGCTGCTTAGAATGGAGCACCGTGGACCGTAAAAAAGTGAACGTGTCCGTGGAATGCCCATCGTAGACATCGTAAAAGTAAATGCGAACGCGAAGAGGTCAGGTTCAGGCTATTGATTCTCCGATAATGGATAAACGTGGAATGCAAAAAAGTAGACGCAGCGAAGGACCAACCGCGGACCCCATAAAAGTGACCGCGACCACAAACTTATATCAATAGTCAATAATTAAAAGCTATGGTATCGCATACCGTGAAAAACTAAACGAGGCCGCATACCCTATCGCGTACCACGAAAAATTGACTGGTACTGACGAACGCTGACAAATAGGGTTTTTACTAAGAGTTCAAAAATTATTTCAATTAATCATGCATTAATAACCCTATCCCCCATTAGGCATACAAACACTACCCACATGTATTAGAACAACAATTAAGCATTAATTTGACATTATGACGTGCATATAACCCTAACTAAAAAAAAGAAAAATTAAAACAAAGAGAAAAGAAAAGAAAAGAAAAGAAAAAGATAGAATCAAATCATGGACTTAAATATACCAGTTGAAATTTTTTAGTAGGAAATGAACTCTTGATGTGAATGAGATGTAATTGAAAGCAAGGGAAGATGAACAATGCTTTTCGTGCGGTGAAATGTTAGGGTTCGAAAACTGTAAAATGAGACACGCCCCGAATTCGAGGGACGAGACCGGCGCCTAACCGGATGATTCCGGTCAAGCGGACCTGGTTTGCCTTTACTTCCCAATGCGTTGCCCCGTGTCTATAATATACATTGTTCCATATGAATTAGCCAATTTAAGTTCAAAGTATGATTTACAACATAAGTTCATTTCCTCTTTTAACCTTCAACATTTGATAATCCAAAAACGTATATAATACATACAGATTTTCCAATACGGACCAGAATTTTGACCGAACACAACTTTTGCCCAAAATACATGTATACAACCCCATATAGTGTCTACGGAGCCTCTAAGAGTACTAGGAGTTTTACATAATCCTTCCGGAAACAAGGCCCCGGCTATACCTTTAATGACACAACATACACAAAGGAAGACGGTATAGACTACACACGGCCCCGAGAGGAACTGGGGATCGCCAGAACTGCTGAAGGGATGAAGACGAGGCACCACTATTGGCGGACTGAGCTACCTGCTCTGGAACCACCTACATCCATATAAAATATGTAGCGCCCCTAGCAAAAGGGACGTTAGTACCATTGAATAGTACTAGCATGTATGAACAAACCCTTTTCTAAGAGATCTTTCAATTGCACTTTTAACTCCCTCAATTCTGTTGGCTCCATCCTGTAGGGTGGAATAGATATTGGCTGCATATATGGCAATACATCAATCCCGAAATCGATTTCTCTATCTGGTGGAATCCCAGGAAGCTCATCCGGAAATACTTAATGAAATTCATTCACAATCGGCACGGACTCGGGCGCAGGAACCTCGGAAGTGGTGTCCGCAACCCGGACCAAATGATAGATGCACCCCTTCGTGATCATCTTGGAGGCCTTAACACAGGAAATAAACCTACTCTTCGGCACAACATCATTCCCTTTCTATTCATAACTGGTTCATTAGGAAACTCAAGCCTCATAATTCTGGTTCGGCAGTCGAGTTTAGAAAAGCATGAGTAGAGCCAATCCATCCCCATAATTACATCAAAATCTATCATTTCTAACTCAATAAGATCGGCCGTGGTATCCCGACCACACACCATGAAAACACAATTCCTATAGACTCGCGCGGCCGTAATAGAATCACCGACCAGAGTCGACACTGAGAATTGCTCATGAAGTTGTTCGGGTTCTATCCCAAAACACGAAGCAATAAATGGAGTAACATATGGCAATGAAGATCCGGGATCAATAAGGGCATAAACATCATGTGTTTGAACAGTCAGAATAGCTGTGACCACATCTTGAGAAGCCTCAGCACTCTGGCGACCACTCAAAGCATAGAACCGACTGGGTTCCCCTTGACCCTGTTCTCTACCCCTAGTTGCACCGTGCCTTGCTGGTGCTGGAGGGCATGCTGAAGACGTAGCGGCTTATGAACTGGATGGCTGAGCAGACCCCTACTTGTGCCCTAAATGAGTGCACGACAGTCTCGCTAAACATGGCCCCTCACTCCACATCTATAGCATACCAGGATATCGAAGTAATAATGCTCATAATGAAACCTCCCACACTTAGGGCATGGGACCCTCCGCTGCTGCTGGAACCTCCGGCCTACACGACCCGACTGATGGAACCTCCTGCTATCGGCACCTGGTCCAAAACAACCTCCCTACCGATAATGGTTCCCTGATGGCGCCTCACTGGTTGAGGATTGAGCATAGGACTTAGATGGCCCTGCTGATCCTCTCCCGAGGGCTGATCTCACGCCTCCAACTGAACTCCCAAGGTTGCCCGCTGACCCCGCCCTACTACTACTCTCTATCTCCATTCTTATCCTTAATTTTCGAGCCTCCGTAGCCTGAGAGAGTACCACAATCTTCCCATAGTTCATGTCTGAGTGCAAAGCAGCTGTAGCGGCCTCATTGATAACCAAGGGACCAAGGCCCTGAACAAACCGACGAAATCTGTCCTCCATAGCCGACATCATGTGGATAGCATACGTGGACAAGAGCACGAACTCAATATGATACTCCCACACACTCATGTTGCCCTACTTAAGGACCTCAAATTATGCAACACAGGCTGCCCTAGTCTCGGCGGGCAAGAAATGATCCACAAAAGCATCTACAAACTCATCTCACCTCGCCGGAGGGTTCCCCTCTACACGGGAACTCTCCCACATCTCGAACCATGAATATGACGCTCCCTTTAGACGATAGGAAGCTAATTCAACTTCCTCTATCTAAGTACCCCTCATAACCAGGAGAGTCGTGTACATTTCATCTATAAAATCCTATCGTCCTCTGGCTCGGTGCTTGTGAACTCTGGAGGGGCTAACCATAGAAACTGGTTGACCCTTGAACCTGAAGAATACCCTTGTTCACCCGAGGATGCAGGGGAAATATTTGATCTCTAGGCCTAAGAGGCCATCAACTGCGTCAATATCTGAATAGCTCCCCTGATGTCCCCATCATAAATACCGGGACCCGAAGTTGGGGATGGAGGAGGATCATTAATATCAGCGGGAGGGATCGTAGCACCCTCCATTGGAGCAGGAACTGGAATAGTCTAGCCAGGAACGGAAGAGTCAGGCTGATTCATGGTCGGGGAATTGTCCTCACCCGCACCATCAGTTTGAGAATTTATGGCCACACCTGGGGTGGCATTGGCCTCTAGGCCGAGTCGGGCTCTCTTCTTGGGTGCAATTTACTGAGAATTGGAACATTGCACAAGTTAGAATAGCAATAAATGGGTACTTTCCTAAATGTCCATGCAGCCCCTAATTATAGATGTGGTCGACAACACACCGATAAGAAGGGCTCTACTAGAAACGACTCTTAGACATTCAAGGACACTTTTAAAACCTTAGGCTCTTATACCAAGTTTTTCACGCCCCAAAATCGAGGGACGAGACTGGCGCCTAACCGGATGATTCCGGTCAAGCGGACCTGGTTTGCCTTTACTACCCAACGCGTTGCCCCGTGTCTATAATATACATTGTTGCATATGAATTAGCCAATTTAAGTTCAAAGTACGATTTACAATGTATGTTCATTTCCTCTTTTAACCTTCAAGATTTGATAATCCAAAAACGTATATAATACATACAACTTTTCCAATACGCACCACGATTTCAACCGAACACAGCTACTACCCAAAATACGTGTATACAACCCACATAGTGTCTACGGAGCCTCTAAGAGTACTAGGAGATTTACATAATCCTGCTGGAAACAAGGCCCGACTATACCTTTAATGACACAACATACACAAAAGAAGACGGTATAGACTACGCACAACCCCGGGAGGAAGTGGGGCTCACCAGAACTGCTAAAGGGATGAAGATGAGACACCACTATCGGCGGACTAAGCTACCTACTATGGAACCACCTACATCCATATAAAAGGTTTAGCGCCCCCGACAAAAGGACGTTAGTACCGTTGAATAGTACTAGCATGTATGAACAACCTTTATTCTAAGTAGAATTAATCAGTACACAAGATATAAGACAGTCAGAGAAACTAAACAATTATTGCACAGAGATACAGAAACAAACACAATTGGGAGTTTCACAGATTCTTATTTCAATCACAATCATATTCCACCCTTATTCCTTCTAAACAATCCACCCCTATTTCTTCCTATTGTGGCGCACAACTTGATCCCACCGGACAATCACATTTCAGCCTTATTACATTCTATTACGACGCGCAACCCGATCCCACATGACAATCACATTCCACCCTTATTACTTCTCACATATCACCCTTATTCCTCCTGTTGCGGCGCGCAACCCGATTCCACCGTACAATCACATTTCATACCAACAATAACAGCCCACAATTCAATCACATGGATTTTCATCAACAAGAATATAAAATCATTACAACCAACAATTCGTATGAACTCAAAACCACAATAATCCTTGCCAGACAACGAGTCATATACATATTGCCATAGTCATTTATTTCAATTAAATCAATCCACAGCTCCTTTTAATCACTTGTTACACAGCCCTTAGCACTTAGATACATTCACACATTTGGGTTCGTTATCATTCTTTCATACCAACATATTCAAGCATTTAACGAACCTAACACATGATAGAGTAATCACAAAGAAATCACCTTTCCCAATTTCAAGTAGCATGGTAGTATGGTGATCAACTAAAACGATAAGAGAATAAAATCTTACGCCTCAATACATTAGAACAATCAATACACATATGCTCAAGCAAGAAGCTCATACCTAATTCTCGGACACCAACAAGGTGACTCTACGAAGATTAAAGCTAGCCATACATACCTCGAGTCGAAATTCCCTTTTAATTTCTATTTTCAACCCACCGGACCTTCTATCGTGTCCAATCTAGTTCACAATGCGACACATTTAACTTAGAGTTAGGAGTCTTGAATTCATTTGAGCATTTTATCAAACACTATGTGGTCCCTTTGATTAATTAATCCCCTTTTTAGTGGAAAATTGCTCTACCTTACACCCTCTTGCTATATTAGAATAGATCATGAACATGCATGCAAGGTCTTAGCTTTATCTTCAAGATCTAATTCATGTGTGTTTTATCCGTTTAACCAATACCTGAGAATTAAAGGGGAAATGGGGTGGGGACTTACCTCTTATAGTGAAGAAGATGAAGACTACTCGATAATTTCCGGGCCTGAGTAGAGATGAAGGACCAATTTGGAGAAGATGAGAACTTCTCTCTATTTTTGTCAAATAGGTGTTAAAAATGAAGGGGAGGGGTGTTTTATTAAACTAGGGGTCGGGTTTTAAAATCATAAATTAGAAGCCCCGAAGCAGGAAATGCAGTCAGGAATGCAATCGCATTCCATCTATGTGGTCCGCATTCCTGTCGCATAGATGGCCCTCAACTGGGCCAAAAGGGAAAACATACAGTCCAGGTATGCAGACCACATACCTTTTATGCGATCGCATAACTCCCTCCGCAAGAATCAAGGTGCAAGAATGCGACAACTATGCGGCCCGCATTCTCAAAATACGATCGCATCTTGGGCCGCATAGTTGTCCTCAAACTGGACAGCAGGCTGTCCAAGTATGCGACCACTATGCGGTCCGCATACCTGATCAGCGATCGCATAGTGGATCGCAGATCCGCGAAATTCTGGGAAATTATATCTTTTAAGTCCCGGGGTACTTTTTACTTCTAAAAGGTCTGTTTCTAAGAATTTCTATAGCTATAAAAATATGGAAACCTACCCGGGCATCGTTTTTAGACATGAAATTTTACGTGTCTTTACAAAATGATTAAGGAACACCTATTTATACTTAGCAACTTATGGAATCCACCGCCTTAAGTGAGCGCGACCGCGAAGTTCTATCGCGGTCCGTGCCATGTTACCTTATGAAGAGCAGTTCCAAGCACCTGGGCGCGTTCCGCAGAATAATGGTTGTTGCCGCGAAATTCACCATGGTCCGCCAAAATATGAACGGAACTACGACCTGTGAAGGATTTTTGATAGTCCAACTTCAGAGAGTTGGCATTTTTCTATTTTCAATTACGCGTCCGCGGACAAAAAGGTGCAGCCGCGAAGTGCTCACACGGACCGCGAAATATTGGGCGTGCTCCGTGAACTTCCAACACTTAGCCAAATTTTTTGCCTATCAAATTCCTGCACTACGCAACCAATTCCTACACAAACTTCACAACCAGTTAGTCAAAAACAATGCCTAATCTAAGAAGAAAATCAAAGAAATAAAAATACATGGGTTGCCTCCCAAGAAGCGCTTGATTTAATGTCGCGACGCGACGCATGTTACCATCAGCACTTGAAATGGATCAAGGCCATCACGTGGATTTCATCAAACTTTCCTAGGTAGTTCTTCACTCGGTGCCCATTAACTCCTAAGATCCCACCATTCTTGTTTTTCAAATAAAGAGCACCGAAAGGAGTTACATGCACTACTTCAAAAGGGCCACTCCATTTTGACTTGATCTTTCCCAGAAACATTCATAACCAAGAGTTGAATAGAAGAACCAAGTCACCCTCCTTGAATTCTTTGTTCCAAACATATTTTTCATGTAAGTACTTCATCTTTTCCTTATACAAGGACGAGCTGGAATAAACATGGAACCAGAACTCATCAAGTTCATTTAGTTGCTCTAACCGGAGATTTGCAGTTACATCCCATTCAAGGTTCAATTTCTTCAACACCCACATAACCTTGTGCTCCAATTCAACCGGAAGATGGCATACTTTCCCAAATACAAATCGGTATAGAGACATACCAATTGGAGTCTTGTAAGAAGTTCTATAGGCCCATAAAGCATCGTCAAGTTTTCTTGACCAATTAGTCTGGTTTGCATTCACAGACTTGGATAATATTCTCTTTATCTCTATGTTGGAGACCTCAACTTGTCCACTTGCCTGGGGGTGATAAGGGGTTGACAACTTATGAGTGACACCATACTTGGAGAGTAAAGCGGCGAAGGCCTTGTTGCAAAAATGAGAACCCCCATCACTAATGATATCCCTTGGGGTGCCGAGCCTTGTGAAGATATTTTTCTTTAAGAACGCTACCACACTCCGTGCCTCATTATTGGGCAAAGCTACAACTTCAACCCATCTGGAAACATAATCCACAACAACCAGAATATCAATGTTCCCACACGAACTCACAAATGGCCCCATAAAGTCAATGCCCCACCCATCAAATATATCAATCTCAAGAATAGTGGTAATTGGAATTTAATCCTTCATGAAAATTCCACCAGCTCTTTTGCACTCATCATACCGCCTAACAAGCTCGCTAGCATCTTTGTACTAGGTAGCCCAATAAAATCCACAACTGAGAACCTTTGTAGCAGTTCTCACCCCACCATGATGACTACCGTAGGGCGAGGAATAGAAAGCATCAAGAATACTCAATTTCTCCTCTTTCGGAACACATCTCCAGATAACACCATCATTACAAATCTTGAAAATATAGGGCTCGTCCAAATAATAATCCATGTTTTCACGTTTGAGCTTCTTCGTTTGGTTAGAAGAGAGCTCACTCGGGACAATTCCGGTCACAAGAAAGTTTGCCAAATCGTTGAACCAAGGCATCCCATTCAAATACACGGAGAGGAGTTGTTCATCCAAAAATGAATCATTAATCTCAAGGCCATCGTGGGGCCTCCCCTCCTCTTCCAAGCGGGACAAGTTGTCCGCCACTTGATTCTTACTCCCTTTTCGGTATATGATTTAATGGTCAAAGTCTTGAAGAAGAAGAACCCATCTCATAAACCTAGCCTTAGAGTCCTTTTTGGTCATCAAGTAAAGAAGTGCCGCGTGATCGGTGTGCACAATCACTTTTGCACCCATCAGGTACGACCTGAACTTTTCCATGGCGAAGACAATGGCTAATAACTCTTTCTTGGTCACTGTATAGTTGACTTGGGCGTCGTTCATCATTTTTCTTGCATAATATACCGGATGAAATATCTTGTTGATCCTTTGCCCAAAAACCTCTCCTACCGCAACGTCGCTAGCATCGCACATAAGCTCAAATGGTAAGCTCCAATTCGGTGCGGTAATGATGGGAGTGGTAGTCAACCTGTACTTGAGAAGCTCAAAAGCTTTCATGCAATCATCATTGAACACAAACTTCGCATCCCTTTCCAACAACCTGCACAAGGGGTTCACCCCTTTTGAGAAATCCTTGATGAACCTTCGGTAAAACACCGTGTGACCAAGAAAGCTCCTAACTCTCTTGACAGAAGTAGGAGGAGGGAGTATTGAAATTACTTCAATTTTTGCTTTGTTTTCAATACCGTTCTTTGAAATTTTATGCCCAAGGACAATACCATTCTTGACCATAAAGTGGCATTTTTCCCAATTAAGCACTAGGTTGGTCTCTTCACATTGGGCCAAAACTTTGTCAAGATTATCCAAGCATTCTTTAAAGGAATACCCCACTACACTGAAATCATCCATGAAAACTTCAAGGATGTCCTCCACCATATCCGTAAATATTTCCATCATACACCGCTAAAAGGTAGCCGGGTAAATTACACAAACCAAATGGCATCCGTGAGGATGCAAATGTTCCATACGGGCAGGTGAAGGTGGTTTTCTCCTGGTATTCCGGTGCAATGAGAATCTTGTTGTACCCGGAATACCCATCCAAAAAGCAATAATAAGCACGACCGGTAAGTCTATCCAACATTTTGTCAAGAAATGGCAATAGAAAATGATCTTTGCGAGTCACTTTGTTCATCTCCCTGTAATCCATGCACACCCACCATCCGGTGACAGTTCTAGTGGGGATCAACTCATTTTCTCATTTGCGATCACAGTCATACCCCCTACTTCGGGACACAGTGCACCGGCGAAGTCCATGAACTATCCAAACTGGGGTACACAACCCCTGCATCTAGCCAATTGATAATTTTCTTCTTGACTACCTCTTGCATGGCCTCATTCAACTATCTTTGATGTTCCATAGAGAGTTTGACATCATCCTCCAGTATGATTTTGTGCATGCAACAGGGGGGGCTTATACCCCGAATGTCAGCCAAAGTCCATCATATTGCCTTCTTCCTTCGTTGAAGCACTGCAAGGGTGGAGTCTACCTGCACAGTATTTAAGCATTAAGAAAGAATAATAGGTAATGTGGAACAAGGGCCTAAGAACTCATACCTGAGGTGTGAAGGCAAGGGATTTAACTGCAATGTTGGTGGCTCCTCGTTTGTGGGCTTTGTTTGTGGAGTCTTCCGGTTCTCTATATCCAAGAAAGTTTGTGGGGTCCATATGCATAGGATCCCGTTCCTTGAAAAGCATTTGCACATTCGAGTAAGCCTTCCTTCTCATCATCCTCATGATTTAACAACACAACTTCCAAAGGGTCTTCCACATTGATCATAGCACTCATGTCATCAAGAACCACCTCCGTCACAAGATCCACAAAAGAGCATACCTTCTTGTTATTAGGTTGCCTCATTGATTTGCATACGTGAAATATAACTTTTTCATCACCCACCCAGAAGGCGAGATCCCTAGATTCCACATCAACAAATGCCTTCATTGTTACTATAAAAGGTCTCCCCAATATGATTGGCATCTCATAGTCAACTTCGCATTCGAGATTCATAAAATCTGCGGGAAGAATGAACTTGTCGACCCGAACTAGAACATCATAATTAATCCCCAAAGGCCTCTTCATTGTCTGGTCCTCCATTTGCAACCTCATGGAATTAGGTATTGGTTTCCCAATACCCAATGTCTTGAACACATAATATGGCATCAAATTTATGCTCGCTCCCAAATCACACAAGGCTTTGGCGAAATCGGCACTACCAATAGTGCATGGAATTGTAAAGGCACTGGGATCTTCTAGCTTTGGAGCCGTGGAATGCACAATGGAGCTCACTTGACGTGTCATTTTGATCGTCTCACAATTCATTGAGCTCTTCTTTGTTACCATGTCTTTTCATGAACTTAGCATATGCCGACATTTGTTCTAGAGCTTCAACCAAAGGCACATTGATGCACAAACTCTTCATCATATCAATGAATTTCTTGAATTTATTTTCATTTTTTTTTTCTTTGCAAGCCTTTGAGGATACGATAGAGGAGTCCTTGCTTTGGGCACTACCGTTTTCGGTATGTCTATCACGTGTTCCCTAGACGAGTTCACATAATTTTGTGTCTCCTCCATATTGTAATCAATGTCTATCCCCACTTCACCATTTACATTCTAAACATTGGCTTGGATCTCATCATCTTCTTGCACAACCAAATCATCATTCATAGTCTTTCTTGGATTGGAGGTACTTGCATCTCCACCTCTACCGCTTCTTGTTGTCCCCGCCATAACATGTCCTGTATTGTTCCCACCCTTCGGGTTTACTACCAAATCACTTGGTAGTGCCCCCTTTGGCCTAGTATTCAATGCTTGAGAAATTTGACCCATTTGTACTTCCAAATTAAGGGGTAGAAGTATTGTGGGAGTCTATTTGGGCATCGGAGTAGGCATTTGTTTCCATCATTTGCTTGAACATACTTTCTATCTGCCCCATCTCTTGTTTAACGAACTTTACCCTTGAGACGGATATGGAGGCGGATTGTTGGGTTGTTGATAAATCGGGGACCTTTGAAAGCCCGACTCCCGGTTGCCTTGATTATTATTGCTCCAACCCCCTTGGTTGTTATTACCTCCCCAATTGTTGTTATTGTTGCCACTCCAATTGTTATTGTTGTTTCCACCCTAATTTCCTTGTCGATTTCCCCAATTTTGATTGTTGTTCTCCCAATTGTTCGGATTATTGTTATTTCCACTATTCCAATTCCCTTTGCCTTGGTTGCCCCAATTTTGATTGTTCACTTGTGATCTTCATTGTTTATTTGGAGCATTGCTCCATTGACCTTGGTAGTTATTGGCATAGAAAACTTCCTCATTTTGATCATCATAAGAATCGTCTTGATTGTAACCACTACGACTTTTCTCAAATTGATATTGATTGTTTTGACTTGTTGACCACGTCGTCTTCTCTTGTTGACCATTACATTAACCCCTTCCATGTAATTTACTTGCTTTTGTCCATGAACTTGCTGAAGCTAAGCCTTTGTTAACTAATTCGTAGTAGTTGTCAACTCTGCTATGGCTTGTCCGTGATCATGAAGTTCCTTGTGAAGGTGTATGACATTAGGGTCACCTTGAGGAACGTTTGCCCGACATTGCCAAGTTGAGGAAGTGTACGACATCTCATCTAGTATTTCACATTCATCAGCATCGCGTCACTTTCATGAAATTACCCTCTGCTAGGTGATTCACCACACACTGGTTGTGTTGATACCCCTATAAAATGTTTGTTGGATCATTGATTCAATCATATCATTGTTGGGGAATTCTTTTACCATTTTCCGGTACCATTCCCAGATTTCATGTAAGGGTTCATTTGGCTCTTGTTTAAAGGCTAAAATCTCATCCATCAATGTTTCCATATGACCCAAAGAGAAAAACTTTGCTATGAACTTCTCAGCCAACTCAACGCACGTGGTGATGGAATGGTTGGGAATCCTCTCAAGCAAATACAAAGCCTTCCCTCTTAGTGAAAATGGGAAAATCCTTAATCTCAAAGCGTACTCAGATTCATTCGTCTGCTTGCTCCCCCAACATGTGTCTACAAAACCTTTGAGATGCTTATATGCATTCTGATGTGGAGCTGCGGTGAAGAAACCTCTTTGCTCCAATAAAGTAAGCATGACATTAGTTATTTGAAATTTCCTTCCCGAATCCGGGGTGGGACAATTGCACTTGCGTAGCCTTCATTGGGTAGCACCCGATATGCTTCCCTTGGAGGAGATGGGGGAGGGTTAGGCACGTTGTCATGAGGCGGGTGGCCTATTCTTTGAACTTGAGGTTCTAGATTAACCTCATCTGCATTATTGTCATCTACCTCCTACCTAGAGGAATATGCCCAAGAACATCATTCTGAGTCATTTGGTACCTAATGCAATTGACACACAAAAGTAAGAAATACGGAAGGAAAGAAAAACAAAACACACAAATAGTTATATAGATAGCTAAAACCGTATAACTCCTCGGCAATGGCGCTAAAAATTGATCGGTGCCAAACCTATACCACTATAGAGTAGCAAGGATGGTCGATGCAGTTTTACCCAACAAGTTCGGGATCGATTTCCACAGGGAGTTAACTGATTTGGTATTAGGTATCTATCTAAATCTAGAAGCGTGTGTTGTTCCTAATTATACTTCCAACATGATTGTGATGATTCTACTTCTACTTCTAATTCTATTGTATGCTAATATTAAAGCTAAGTACAATATTTTTTATGATAGTTTTCAAGTGTTTAAAAGGACTAGGGTAGTGACTTCCGCCTAGGTGAATATCTAACGGGTATCGAGAATCTAGGGCACGTTTGGTTAATTTGGGGCCGTAATATAGGTATCACACCCAAGTACTCACTCTATACCTCTCGGTAGTTTGAGTGATTTCGCCCAATTTTGCTTTCTCAAGTCCAAATGGGTATTCATACAATACAAGTGATATTAACTCAAGTCGAATATTACTATGTCTAGGTTTAACCCTTTAATTGGGGTTATCAATTTCATGAGTTCACCCCAATGCCTTGTTAGCCTAATTTTACTAGACTTAGTCCCTCTTTCTCAAGAAGAGCCTAAGTCATAAAGGCATGAATCACTGTTTGCAACCACAAATTCTACAATTCTCGCATGAATTAGGCTAAATATCACTAACCCATAAACAATCAAGCCCTAAAATTCAAGACGCATTAAATAACCACACAAGGATTGGGTCACAACCCTTGCTATGGGTCTAGGTACTCATAATAATAGCTGAAATAAAAGATAAAGAGGAGATATAATCCATAATATTAAAGTAAAAGATGAAAATCTAATTATTGAAGGTAAATCTTGTACAAAATTGCCCAAATAGGAAAAACCTAGCCGTCTCACGTACTTAGCAAAAACATAACATAACCTAAAATCGACAAAAAGATCTATTTATACTAAGCTAAAATGTTCGGACAAAATACCCCTACGAAGGTTTTATGGCCGCGTAATTCTGACCGCGGCCCCACTCTTGCTTTCACGGTTGCGTAATTCTGATCGCGGTCCGTGTTTCTTAACATCTGGGCCAGGGATGAGCCTTGGTTCTGGACCGCGTAATTTCCCTCGCGTCCGCGTGAGAGACTTCTGCGACCGCATAATTTTGACGCAGGATGCCTTTCTCATTTTGTTTTGAAGTATGAACTCTATGAAACTTAGCAACCGCGGTCCATGGAATTTCAGTCGCGGCCGGGTTAGTACTTTCGCGGCCGCCTCTTTCATATGCAGTCCGTTGATATTTGTGCTCAAAAGCATCTCTCCGATTCTCCATTTCGCGGACTGCATAATTATGTCTACGTCTGCGTTGATACTTTCGCGGCCTCCCTTTTTTGTCGTGGTCCTCGTTCCACTGCTCTTGGCTCAGTCTTGGTTTTTGTTCAAGTTTTGACTCCTTTATGAGTTAATTATGGCCCCTTTGGCTCATTTTGAATAATCCTTACAAGCAAGCATATTAAGTTAGTTTCCGCGAATACCTTCACGCATTTTTGGCCCAAAACACAACTAAGAGAGAAAATAATAGGCTAAAATCCCTACTTATCATGCATTCCTAGGAAAATCACTAAAGCGGACCGCATACTTCGATACAGTCATAGAACCTAGCGCAACTGCTCAAACTCTGCGCGTCATGCATCTCTGAGTCTCTAGGGAACATATTCCCTCAAGAACATATCCGAGAACTGAGTCCAAGTAAGTGAAGCTACCTCAGTCGTACTACCAAACTCATAATCACGCCACCACTGATAGGCTGCTCCTCTAAGCTGGAACATAGTGAAAGAAACCCTACTCGACTCCGCTACACCCATAGTACGGATGATATGATGATACTTCTCAAGAAAACCATGGGCACCCTCTGATGTCAATTCACTAAAAGTAGGAGTGTGGTACTTCATGTACCTCTCAAGCCTGAGCTGCTCCGCCTGATAAACTACTACCCTAACCACGGTATGAACTAGAGCTATCGTCTGCATCGATATTATCTCTCTAATCTAGTCTACCTGAACCAGCTAATCTGGGGTACGGGCGACAGAACTCTGTGCTCCTCCCCCGGCCTAAGATGTGGCTGGAGCAAGTGGAATCAATCCAGCCTGAGAAAAGATGTTGAACATACTCAGAAATTGGGCTAGAGTGAATGACTTTTGATTTGGAAACTTTAAATTGGAAGAGTTGACAAAGTTTTGACTTTTAGGTAAACAGACTCGGAATCTGATTTTGATTATTTTTATAGGTTCGTATGTTTATTTTGGACTTGTACATATATTCGAATTTGGTTTTGGAGGTTCCTAGAAGAATTCAACACTATTTGTTGAAAGTTGGCAATTTGAAGAATGTAAGAGTTCGTAAGTTATACCAAGAGGTGACTTTGATGTTATTGGAATCTAATTGGTGTTCCGATACTTTGGATAGGTCTATATAGTTTAATTGAACTTGTGTGCAAAGTTTGGAAGTAATACGAAGTGTTTAAATGTGATTCGGACATTATTTTGAAAGAATGAAGATTTAACAACTTCATAGAAATTCTATTCGATTTGAGCGTCGATTCTTTGTTGTGATATTCCTGTGGGTGTTTTGAGGCTTTGGATAATTTTGGATAATATATTTTTACTTATTGTGTATGAGCCTCAGGTGCATGCGTTCCACCTTGAGCTACCGATGGCTTCTCGTAGCAGCTAGTGCGGGTGCTCTGACTACACCACGTGGACATCCTCGACCTCTACCCCAGCCCCGACCTCTCATCGCTCAAGCAGATAAGCGGGTTCCTAGTCATCTGATCCGCCTGTACGTGTCCTCAGCAACAGAGGGCGCGGCTTCCCTATTCACGACAGGCAAGAAATGGTCCATTAAAGCGTCAACAAACTTACTCCACCTCGCTAGAGGGCTCCCCTCCTCCTGAGATTCCTCTCACATCTCAAACCAAGAATAAGTCATCCCTTTCAGGAGGTAGGCGGCCCACTCCACTCCATCTATCTCAGTAGCACGCATAACCTAGAGAGTCTTATGCATCTCATCAATGAATTCATGTGGGTCCTCGTCGAGATTAGCACCTGTGAACACTAGAGGATCCTTCTGTAGAAACATGTTCACTCTGGAACAACTAGAATCCCCTTGTTGGCTAGAAGAACTAGGTGCAACATTTGATCTCTAAGCTTGAGAAGACACTATCTGTGTCATCATCTAGATGGCTCCCTTAAGATCCCCGACAATAATACCAGAACTAGAGTTGGGGCCAGAGGTGGAACCAGAATATAAGTTGGAGGAAACTTTGCACCCTCTGCAGGTGTAGGAATTGTTGTGGCATGGTCGGGTGTAGTGGAATCAGACAATGTAGCAGTCGGGGATTATCCACGCCCCTCGGGTATTCACTCGCATCATCAAATAAAGGGTCAACTGCTACTCTTGAGGCGGCATTGTCTTCTTGGCCAGTTCTTTCTCTCTTATTAGGTGCCATATACTTAAAGTTAAACGAATGCACGAGTTAGAGGAGGAATAGTTTCACAATACTTTCATCGCACGATCCAGAATATCAAAGAAGGGTATTATTCCTAAATGTCCAAGTAGCCTCTAACTTATAGATGTGGTCGACAACACACCAATAAGGAGGACTCTACTAGACATGGCTCTGAGGCATCCTAGGACACTTTAAAACCTTAGGCTCTGATTACAAGTTTGTCACGCCCCAAACTCGGGAAGCGCGACTGTCATTCACCCGAGTGAACCAAGTCGAGCAAGCCTGATAGATACTTTCTACCCAACTCAACCATTCAAGAGTAGACATAATTTCATTAATTAGACAGTAGGAAGTTCATGTATGCAATACTAAATCATTTCATTAGTCACATAATTTTTAAGTCTCAAAATACACACATTCTTATGGTTTTAGTGGAACAAGTGATCAAAACACAACACAACATTGTTTGACTTTTCTAGCACCCATGTACAACCAACATTGTATCTACAGAGCCTCTAAAGGATATAAGAGAGTGTTATAATAGTGCCGAAAATAAGGCTCCGGCTATACCTCAAAACGTGATAATAATATGAACAAGAGACACAATACATGACCCCGAGATGAAGTGGGGCTCACCAAGTCTGCCGGGAAGAGGATGTACCACTATCGCTGATCAACACTACCTGCTATGGAACAACCTGCATCCATTTAATGATACAACGCCCTCGGCAAAAGGGACGTTAGTATTGTCAAATAGTACTAATATGTAAAACTAAACATCATCTCAATGTAATGAATAATAATACAACGGGGAAATAGTCATGAATTCAATAAGAGCTTTAAACAATACTAAAAAATCAAGGTAAGAACCACATAAGTTTTCAAGTCAATTTCCATGTTATTAGGCTAGGTGATCTTTAGTACCGATATTCCGTTATTCACAATAACACCGTATATTACACCGAGTCCGATCATGACATGATCGTCTATGTCGTCTCATTTGAGGCATCTACCATAACCATAATTTCAATTATAATTTGCAGCACAGTCACCAGCATGCGTGAGGCATGGCGTCCGATCACGGCTCAATCGGCTTGGCTGTATTTCATTATTCTTGTTTCCCATTTCCACATTCGAACATCATTATCATCTTCAACAACAATAAGTCTTACCATTAAAGACATTAGATACACATATGAGCAATTTGGGAATCTTAAGCACATAGAGGATTTTCATACAATTTGGCATAACAACCCTTTATTCGATCTTGCCATGAAGTCTTAACATTTTTAACACACATTCCATATATTTGAACACATCCTCAAATGACAAGATGACATGATGAAGCATTTAGAATACATTTTCAACATATATCCTTCGACGCAAGCACATTCGGAATAGTCAATTCTATAGTGATCAATTTAGGACTTACACCAATTACATGATCACCGTGGGATTCAATTCTAAGAAGAAGGGGTTTATCTAACATACTTGAAACTCATCCATTAATAATACTACAATGATCCACTACACTAAGAAACTTCAATCTACAATAACAACTAAGAATGGAACCAATATTAGTAGGGATTTCTACAATTTAGGTCATGTAGGCATTTTATCAAACACCTAGTAGGCATAAATTTTTACATCTCATAGCCATAGAATTAGTTCATCCAACCACAACCATTTACCAATAATTTATCACACCATCATTCTTAAACATTTTATAACTTCCAACATCACATGCATGACCATCCATCCGCACTCAACCAACAAAATTCCATCAAATAATCATCTTTCAATCTCTATAACGGTTATGTATTTTAATTGGGAAATAATAGATTCTATCACCATCCCATGAGTCCCAATAATTAATTCATAATCATATTACCATAATAAATCCATGCATAAAAGTATAAGGGTGTAGGATTATCTTTTGGAAGATATCTTGCAAAACCCACCTTTTGAGTTCTTGAAGAGATTTCTTGAAAATCTAAAGATTCCATGTGTAGATTTCATCAACAATAGTGTAGAAATGATAGAATTTCACACCAAGATAATGGGGATTTCTTACCTTGAATAAGAGAGGAGTTGGTGGTCTTGAGAGAGTGGAGAATGGCTAAAAAATTCGTCTAAGTGAAGTGGGGGAAATGAAGTCCCAAGGTGAGTACTTAAAAGAAAAGCTTCAGGTGGGGGTAGCGTACCAGCGCCAGCGCCAAATGCCTATACTTTACTGGTTTTCAACTTTGTTGAGGGGGATGGCGTGCCACAATCTGCGCGTTGCACTGTCCCTAGCATGCTCCTAGTTATTTTCGTTTTTTCCATTTCTTGCTTATACACTCACCCTTAATTGATACCTTGTTATGATATAGACCCGAATTGACTACCAAACCTTCATAGAATTATGAAACCATGCTTACATAATAACATTCTTTCTATTTAATGTATCCACCTTTTTACAAACAAATTCTTCCCATTCACAAAACTTCTTAACATGTTCCACCACACCTTAAACATATATTTTCATTTCAAAATGATGTGGTTCTATCCCATAGGTCTCCTATAATACTCGAATATGTTAATCCCAAATACCGTTCGAGCATTTTTAACTCTTTAATCATTAATAAATTTTAATATGGCCTTACATCCTCCTCCACTTAAGATCATTCGTCCTCGAATGAGAATCAAGGTTACCTATTAGCATCTTATGAAACTCAGTTTTCATACCACACACCAACAACCCCAAATTTGACTAACTCCCAAAATTTCCAAAAATTTCGCTAGAGTTTCCGCTGTAACTGAGCCTATCCACCTGTTAGAGAGCCCCAAAAACACATCCTTAAAACATGTACCTAATCCAATGACTTAACATTACTCATAACAATACCAATCGTGGCCTCGCATATAACATATTTCTAAAGAAGCGCCTTTCCATTAACTGAACAATGATACAAAAATCTATAGGCGACAAGTTTATGAAAATGTTACATAGCTTATACAAATAAGTTAGGATACTTCCTTTTCATCTCTCCATCGGCCTCCCAAGTATCCTCTTCAACCTACTGGTTTCACCACAACACCTTCACGGAGGAAATTTCTTTATTCCTCAACTTTCGGACTTGCCTATAATGAATGGAAACTGGAATTTCTTCATATGACATTTCTTCATTAACCTCAATGGTCTCAATCGGCACAATAGCTGACGGATCTCCATTTGCCTTCTTCAACATAGACACATGGAATACCGGGTGCACTAATGACATATCTGGTGGTAGCTCAAGCTTATACCCTTCATAGGGGAAACCTTCAAGAATACCCAATCATCTTTCTTGAACTCTAAGTCTCTGCGACGAACATCTGAATAGGATTTTTGAGAACTCTGAGTAGTTTTCAATTTAATGATCTTAACCTTTTCTGTAGCCTGATGCATGAGGTTCAGTCCTATCAACTGAGCTTCCCCAATCTCGAACCACCTAAATGGGAGATTTACAGCTCCTACCATATAATACCTCAAATGGTGCCATCAGAATACTATCATGAAAGTTGTTGTTATAAGTAAACTCTATGAGTGGAAAATGATCATCCCAGCTACCCGTGAAGTCAATAACACAAGCACGCAACATGTCCTCAAGCGTTTGAATAGTTCGCTCTGCCTTCCTGTCGGTCTGTGGATGGAAGGTTATACTAAGATTCACACGAGTACCCAAACCTTGATTAAATTTCTTCCAAAAGTTGGTCGTGAACTTAGCCCCTTGATCAGAAATGATAGAAATTGGAGTGCCATGCAGTCTGACTATTTCCTTTATATACAACTAAGCTTACTGTCCGCTGTGTCGGTAGATTTAACTGGCATGAAGTGTGCTGATTTTGTTAGTCAATCCACAATATCCAAAATTGAGTCAAACTTGCACAGAGTATGCGGTAATCCTACCACAAAATCCATATTAATCATTTCCCACTTTAACATTGGAATTTCTATGTTTTGTGCCAACCCACTAGGCCGTTTGTGTTCGGCCTTTACTTGCTCAAAATTCGGACATCTTGCCACAAAGTTCTTCACATTCCTTTTCATGTCACTCCACCAATAGACTTCTTTGAGATAATGATATATCTTTGTAGAACCTAGGTGCATGGAATACCTAGAAGTGTAAACCTCAGTCATGACTCTTTCCCGGAGACCATCTACATTTGGAACACATAGCCGCCTTTGGTACCTTAGTGTACCATCATCCATGTCAAGAGTAATAGCCAGAGTTTTATGTTTATGAATCCCCTCCTTCAATTGTACCAACAATGGATCGTCGTATTGATTCTCTTTGATTTCCACGACAAGCAATGGTTCAACACTATTTTGCACAATTACCCCTACTTCACTAGAGTCCGCAAGATGAACTCCTTAGTTAGCTAACTAGTGAACCTTTCTGGCCAAAGACCTTTGACATGCCTCCAAGTGAGCCTAACTACCCATAGATTTCCGGCTAAGAGCATCCATCACAACATTGGCTTTCCTCGGGTGATACAGAGTATCGATGTCGTAATCCTTGAGAAACTCAAGCCATCTTCTCTACCTCAGATTCAGCTCCTTTTGTTTGAAAATATATTGAAGACTCTTGTGGTCCGTGAATACATCCGCATGGACCCCATATAAATAATGATAACAAATCTTCAATGCAAAACCCACCACCGCAAGTTCTAAGTCATGTGTTGGATAATTCTTTTCATGATTCTTTAGTTGCCTAGAAGCATAAGCTATAACCTTGACATGTTGCACTAACACACACCCAAGCCCGATTCTTAAAGAATCGCAATATACCACAAACCCATCTGTACCCCTTGTCAGGTTCAACACCGATGTCGTAGTCAATCATGATTTCAACTCCTGGAAGCTCCTTTCACAAGTATCAGACCATTTGAGCTTTACCGCTTTCTGAGTCAATTTAATCAACGAAGAGGCAAAAGTAGAGAACACCTCCACAAACTTCATGTAATACCCTACTAAGCCCAAGAAATAGTGAATCTTGGTTGGCATTGTAAGTCTAGGACAATTCTTCACCGCTGCAATCTTTTGAGGGTAAACCTTAGTTCCTTCCCTGGAGATAACATGACCCAAAATGTGACAGATTCGAGCCAAAATTCACATTTTGAAAATTTCGCGTACAATTCGTGTTAACGAAAAGTCTGTAAACTTGCCCTGAGATGATCGGCATGGTCCTCTCGACCTCGTGAATACCCAAGAATATCGTTAATGAGCACTATCACAAGGGAATCAAGAAAGGTCTTGAAAACCTGATTCATAAGATCCATGAAAGCTGTCGGGGCATTTGTTAGCCCAAAAGACATTACCAAAAATTCAAAGTGCCCATAGCGGGTCCTTAAAGCTAGTTTTGGAATATCCTGCTCCTTGATCTTCAATTGGTGGTACCTGGAACATAATTCAATTTTGTAGAAGTACCTAGCACCCTATAAATGATAAAACAAATCCTCTATTCTTGTTAACAGGTACTTGTTTCATTGTGACTTTGTTTAGCTGTCGGTAGTCAATGTATATCCTTAGTGATCCATTTTTCTTCCTTACAAAGAGAGCCGATGCGCCCCAAGGTGACACACTTGGTCGGATGAAACCCTTCTCTAACAAATCCTTCAATTGCTCCTTTACCTCCTTCAATGCTGCTGGTGCCATCATGTAGGGCAGAATAGATATAGGTTGCGTGCTTGACATCACATCAATCCCAAAATCAATCTCCCTCTCTGACGGAATCCCTAGGAGCTCATCGGGAAAAACCTCTGGAAATTCATTCACAACTAGCACAAAATTATATGTAGGTTCCTCAGCGGCAATGTCTGTAACCCGAACAAAATTATAGATGCACCCCTTAATAATCATCTTCGTGGCCTTAAGGTAAGAAATAAACCTACCTTTTGGCATCACATTATCCCCCTTCCACTCAACAACTGGCTCATTTAAAAATTCAAACATCACAGTTCTAGTTCGGCAATCAAGATTAACAAAATATAAATAAAGCCAATCCATTCCCATAATTACATCAAAATCGACCCTCCCCAGTTCAATGAGATCGACCAAGGTGTCCCGACCGCGTACTGTGACAACACAACCCTTATAAACCTGTAGGGCCACAATAGACTTGCCAACCGGAGTAGATACAAAAAAAAGCTCATGAATTTATTTCTGTTCAATCCCAAATTCCATAGAAACATAAGGAGTAATAGAGGATAATAAGGGCATATACATAATGGGATTGCACAGTCAATATACATGTGACAACATCTAGATAAGCCTTTGCACTCTGGTGACCACTCATAGCATAGAAACGGTTGGGTCCTCCCAAACTTTGCGTACCACCCCTAGCTTCACCACGCCCTATTGGTGTTGGAGTACCTCGAGCTTGAGGGGTTGCTGAAGATATAGTAGCTGCAGAACTGGATGACTATGTCGTTCCCCTGCCCCCACCCTGGCGGGATGAATGACACTCCCTCTAAATATGACCCCTCGGTCCGCACCTGTAACATATGGGTAGGTCTATATAGCAGAGCATCAAGTGCACCTTCCCACATCTGAGGCATGGGGGCCTTCGTTGTTGCTGGAATCTCCCTCTTGATTGGCCCGACTGGTGGGATCCCCTATTGCCCTGATTGGGCCTTAAGAGACTCCCTTGATGCTGACTAGGCCCTACTGGTTGTGCACTAGCTGAAGACTGAGCAAAAGACTGGGATGGCCCTGATGACCCTCCCCTAAAATCTGATCTTCCCCTACCAAATGATTCCCCAAAGATGCCCGCGGATCGGGCCTTATTTCTACCCTTCGCTCCATTTTTCTTCAACTTACGGTTCTCTATAGATTGAGCAAATGCTACCATCTTCCCGTAGTTCATATAAGAATTCAAGGCAGCTCTAGCGGCCTCATTGATAACCAAGGGTGTAAGTCCCTACACAAACTGGCGTACTCTAGCCTCCATAGTTGGAAACATGAGAATGATATATTTAGACAGGCGCGCGAACTCCGTGTGATACTCCCACAACACTCTTACTACCTTGTTAAGGTTCTCAATCTCCACAGCACAGGCTGCCCTAGTCTCGCCAGGCAAGAAATTGTCCATAAAAGCGTCAACAAACTCACTCCACCTCGCTGGAGGGATCCCCTCCTCTCAAGAGTCCTCCCACAACTCAAACCAAGAATAGGTCACCCCTTTCAGGCGGTAGGAGGCCAGCTCCACTCCATCCATCTCAATACCACGCATAACTCAGAGAGTCATATGCATCTCATCAATGAAGTCCCATGGGTCCTCCTCGAGATTAGCACCCGTGAACCACGAAGGATCCATCTATAAAAACCTGTTCACCCTGGAACCACTAGAATCCCATTGTTGGATAGAAGAAGTGGGTGCAACATTTGATTGATGGTCTTAAGAAGCCTTTATCTGTGTCAGCATCCAGATGGCTCCCCTAAGATCCCCGTCAAAAATACCAGAACCGGAACTTGGGCGAGAGGTGGAATCGAAATATAAATTGGAGGATCTATTGCACCCTCCGTACGTGTAGGAAATGGTGTGGCATGATCGAGTAAGGTTGAATCAGACAGTGTAACAGTCATGCGATTATCCTAGCCCCTCGGGTATTCACACGCATCATAAAATAAAGGGTCAACTGCCACTCTTGAGGCGGCATTGGCTCTTGGCCAGTTCTTGATCTCTTCTTAGGTGCCATATACTGAAAGTAAAATGAATGCATGAGTTAGAGGAGGAACAATTTCACAACCAGTTTCATCAAACGATCTAGAATATCAAAGAATGGTAGTATTTCTAAATGTCCAAGTACCCTCCAAGTTATAGATGTGGTCGACAACACACCGATAAGGAAGACTCTACTACACATGGCTCTGAGACATCTTAGGACACTTTAAAACCTTAGTCTCTGATACCAAGTTTGTCACACCCCAGACTCAGGAAGCGCGACCAGCGCTCAATCGAATGAACCCGGTCGAGCAAGCCTGATAGAGACTTTCTACCCAACTCATCCATGATCAAGAGAAGACATGATTTCATTAATTAGACAATAGGAAGGTCATGAATACTGTTGCGCCCCTATTTCTCACGAAATCGGGTTTCGACATTGTGAAACCTCTTTTAAAGGAAGAGTTATAAAAATAGAGAGTCGCCACCTAACGGGTTAAGGTGCGTTAGGGCACCTATTTGCAAATGTCTGGGGTTTACTAGTTTGAGTCACAAAATATCGGGTAAGGGCTCAAATTACCTTGAAGAGAATGTGTTAGACACTCCTCGAGGTCAACAACGGTGGGTCCCTTCCGAACTCGAATTATATGAATTAGTCTAAAGGAAAGAAAATAATTTGGACAAATAAAAGAATTACTTTAAACAGAAAAGAGGGGGGGGGGTCCTATGGTTTTTAGACTAAAGGATCACCCCGTGTAACATAAATAATACTTCGCAACTCCCTGAAGATGGGGTGTTACTCGTATTGTTCAGCGGGCACATACTATCATCTCCTGCTACCCGATTACTATCTTAAAGTTGTTTACCTAAAGCACTCTATTTAATTCTAAGTCGTGTCCTATGCATGCACTACCTCTCCTATGCCTATGGTCCAAGAGGCATTTGGAACTCTATTTCAGGGTGGTTGTAGTCCTTAACTTAGTATTCTCAAAAGAAAAAAATACTAAGCGACATTGAAAAACAGTTTAGGACTTTCAAATATAAAAAGTATGGGCTCAAGTTAGCATCCGCATTTAGACAGCAAATGCACGCCAAACTAATTACAATTGACCGATTTTAATTAATTGGAGAATCCTATAGGTAGGATATCTATGTGATATTGAGCAGACAGTTGCGCACAAAAGCCAGTTTCTTAATGCGATTATTAGAGCCTACATAAGTTTGCCTACTTATTTTAGCATAATACGATTAAGACTACTAGCATGGTATCTAGGTGTTTCACGCGGTAATAAATAGTTCTAAGACACAGACACATATCCAGAATTACTTGTTTCATTCTTATAGGCATGTTTTCTAGTGAGGGTAACAACACAGTGTTTGGAAACTCATAAATAGATAGAAATGATAATTAAATTGATTCGAACCTATAGGCATGATTTCTATAATTTAATCCAGTTTTAGATCCTATAGTCATGATTTCTACAGTTTGAACAGAACAGTATGTAAACAAGCATTTGCACACATATTGGATCACACCATTTCCTATAAGCATGGTCTCTAACAAAACTGTATACGGCTAAAATCGGAGATTCCGATTTTATGATTATTGTGCATCCCATAGCCAGTCTTCAGAAGGCTCGAGGAACAACTCGAGGTTCGACCCCGAGGGTTCCCTATGATCGACCAAAAGACAGTGCAAATCGGTGGCTATCATAAACAAGCGGGAAATTCCCAAAAGGCACGTGGTTAGAGCTGACATGATCTGCAAGAATAGTACAAGTCCGTACCGTGACATTAAATAGTTGTACTAGCTGCATATCTTTGTAATAAATGCATATGTACTATATTGGGATTCCCCCCTCCTATATAAAGGGGACCCTTATCATTTCTTGCACACATGATATTCAATAAAAAAGAAGAAGAATATTCTCTGCTCTCTAACTCAAACATACTCTATTGTCTCTTTATTGATTTGTTGCTTACATTTGTTGTATTTCATTATTTGTTCTTCATTTATTACTTGACATTGATCATAAAGAGACCTCTTCGAGTCCCTTAGAACTGTTAGACCTCCATCGACCACCCGCCGTTAACACTATACCTCAACCTCGAAGCCCTATCTCGGCCAGCTCGAGACCCGACCTAAAGTAGTCTGGTTTGCCTGTCTCTATTTTCTGTTACTCTTATATCATTTCCCTAACTCACACTTAGATCTATTTCTTAACAACCAGTATTTAAATAAATCACGTATTTGTAGCACCATAAAACCAAATTTAATTGTGATTACCATTTTCAAGGTCATAGTTTGGCTCCCACCGTGGGGCTAAAAATAATAGTGATTGTTTTTGTGCTGGTTTACTCCAAAACCTAAATTATTCTTCACGCTTTTTCTTGTCCAAGAATGTTTGATTTCAGGTCAAAATGTCTAACTCGGTGAATGCACATGAAAACAACGGCTCTGAGGACCATGGAGAGAATGGTGCATCTGTTTCAGGCGCCGTTGTACCTCTGCAAAACCCTAAGGGCGCACCAGATCCAACTCCCGTGGACGTGGGCTCATGCAACACCCAACACGTAGATATAAACTCCCACACTGACGGCGGTATACGCCGAGAAAACGTACAGGAGGATCAGAAACTCCAGCTCGGGAAGAAATAGAGGTTAGCCTTCACATCATTTTTGAGATGTTGTAGGCACAACAGCTGGCAATTTCTCAGCTTTAAGGCCATAAAAAAACTCCAAGTACAACAACACCAGAAATGGCTCCTCGAGTCGAACAGGCACCCGAGAGGTCGAGCATTAATGGGTTAGCATCCGACCTCGCTGTTATGAAGATGCTCGAGGAACTCACGAAGAGGATTGAATCAGGAGAAAATAAGATAGAATCTAATGACAAAAAGGTGGAGACCTACAATTTGAGGGTCGATAAGATCTCGGGCGCACCCCCAATTCTGAAGGGTGTAGATTCAAATATGTTTGTCTAAAGTCCATACCTGTCAAGTGTGGGCTTCGTGCCATGATGTGGTACCACAACCTATCCCCGAATTCAGTAGACTCATTTGCTATGCTAGTAGATTCTTTATAAAGTCACATGTTGGTGCCATCAAGGTTGAAACAAGGAAATTCGGCGTCTTCAAAATTAAGCAGAGAGAAAACGAGAGGCTAAGGGAATTTGTATCTCGCTTTCAATTGGAGCGAATGGAAATACCATTTGTCTCTGATGACTGGGCAGTGCAGGCCTTTACCCAAGGCTTGAATGAACGAAGTTCAATAGCTTCAAAGCAACTAAAGCAGAACTTGGTTGAATATCTCGTTGTCACTTGGGCAGATGTCCATAACTGATACCAATCAAAGATTATGGTCGAAGACGACTAACTAAGAGCCCCCTCAGGCTAGATATATCCTAGAAGGCTCCTGGGAAAGGAACTAAGGCCAAACAAGTAAAGGTACCAACCATACACTGAATATCGAAGAAACTCCCCAAGGCGTAACATACCTCGAAATGACCATAGGCCGGATCGAGGTCATAATCCTCGGAGACTCGTGAGCAGAGTCGGTTTCGACAAACACAAAGGACCGGTGGAGGCACCCCGATTATTTGAGTACGACTTCAACATTGATGTTTCGGACATCATATCAGCCACAGGAAAAATCAAAGACACCAGGTGGCTCTAACCCATACTATCAGATCCATCGCAAAGGAACCATAACTTGGTGTGCGAATTTCATGGCACACACGGCCATAGGAGCTAAGATTTCAGACAACTCCAAGAGGAAGTAGCCCGACTAATCAACAAAGGGAACCTCCGAGAGTTCCTCAGCGACCGAGCTAAAAATCAATTTCGGGAAAGAGAGGCGAATAGGAAAAATAAAACAGAAGATCCACAACATGTCATCCACATGATCATGGGAGGAATCGACATTCCACAGAAACCCATTATCAAATGAACAAATATCCATAACTAGGGAAAGGCGAACTCGAGGTTACATACCCGAGGACGCTCTCACATTCAGTGACGAGGTCATCGAGACCCTCACTCACCCTCACAACGACGCATCGGTAATTTCTTTTCTTGTGAATACATTACAAATTAAATGTGTGCTTGTAGATCCAGGTAGCTCGGCAAACATAATCAGATCGAGGGTGGTGGAGAAACTCGGACTACTCGACCAAATCGTGCCCGCCTCTCGAGTCCTTAAGGGACTTAACATGGCGAGTGAGATAATGAAATGGGAGATCACCCTCTCGGTCAACGTGGCCGGCGCAATCCAAAATACCGAGTTTCATGTCATCGAAGGAGACATGAGGTACAATTCCTTACTCAGAAGGCCATGGATACACTGCATGAGAGCAGTACCATCAACCCTTATCAAATGAAGAAGTTTCCAATAAAGGACGAAATAAAAATGGTATACAGGGAGCAACATGCAACAAGGGAGATGTTCGCAGTGAACGATGTGACACCGGCATCGACACCTTCTACATTGAAGGAGCCAAAGGATAAGCAAACAACCAATTAGCAGTCACAAGCTACATTCTCGGCTGCGCCCGAATGAATGAGTAAAGGATTGTACTGCGTCCTTGCAACAAGCAGTTGAAGCATGTCGAGGCTCAAACGCCATCATTGCTAAGGTATAATTGTCTCCCTTTTTATTTATGTTTTCCACTAACTTATGTGCATGTGTACTATTAGAAAAATCTAAGCACCTTCCGGCTTTAAGACCTTAGGTTTTAAAGCATGTGTTGCGCTCTTTTTTCCCTTAGATCAAATTTTATCCAAAATGGGTTTTACCGACGAGGTTTTTAACGAGGCAACATCTATATGCTACCTAAGGAGAACTTGACAGGTATTCAAGGCTTCTCTTCAATCAACCTCAAATACTGGGGGGCACCCCCTCGGGAGATCGCCTCATCAGAGAAATCGAAACAAGCCAAAGAAGTTCTTAGTAGGAAAATGATGTATCGGGCCAAACGGTCAAATGAACTATGTACTCTTAGAATAATCGAACCCTCGACGACGAAAACTATGTATACTTGTACCAAGTAAGCAGAGGAGTATTTTTACACCCAAAAAAGCTTTGCATTTTCAAACAAGTTTGCTATTTTCACAAGAAACGGCCCAGGGCCAGAAATTTCTCGAACACTCGGGGGCTGACACCAAAAATTCGAAGCCGTAAGACCTCAGGGCCGGAAACTTTGAGCTCACAATCCCTCAACAAGGCAACATCAAATTTACAAGGAACGACTCCATAGCCAAAAACTTTTGATGTCTCAGGGGCTGTCATCGACTGTCACCCCATCGAAGCTATCAAAAATCGACGGCATAAGACCTCAGGGCCGACAATTTCAAGCTAGAAAGGCCTCCATGAGGCATTATCGACAGTGTAAGACCTCTATGATTCATCATCAACAATGAAAGACCTCCACGAGGCATAAACTGTAAGACCTCAATTAAGGCATGAATTATACTCGCACCAAGTAACCAAATAATCTGTAAGACCTCAAGTAAGGCATGTTTAAATTTATGAGACCTTACAAAAGGCATAATCTTGATCTTAAAGTCAAGGCAATATATTCAAACTTGTAAGACCCTTGAAAAGGCATACCCTCGATATAGACGCCGAGAATACCTTACTCGGTGACTAAAAGGCTACGGCCAAACACAATGACTACGATCAAAAGTCTATGGCCAAAAACAATGACTACGGACAAAAGTCTACGGCCAAACACAATGACTACGGTCTTAAGGCTCCGGCAAAATTAACGCGACTCAGGGATGCCCGACCATCGCCATAAAATCACAAATACTTCAAAAATACTTCAAAAAGAACCGGTTAATCAGTCTACCCTCGGCATAAACAAAAGAGCTTCGATAATATCGGCTCCAACAATAAAAAGGCTTCAAAAATTCAGCCATCGAGCGAAACCTCCCGAGGTGCTCATTTATCGTCACACAATCGAGGTTCTTATCGATTCGTCAAAGAGTGGGACGAACACAAAAACTTCAATAAAATCTTTAACGAAGGGAAAAATATAGCCATACTAAACGTCATGCCGACCCAACGCATAATAGCCCAAGAGCCAGCTTAAAAGAGCCTTAGGGCCAATTCAAAAACCTAGGGGGTCGATGAGCTCGAGTCGAAACCCGACTCGAAGACTGATCCCTAAACAGTTAACTAAAAAGCGCCTAAGGGCCAATGCGTGAGAGCCTACGGGCTAGCCTGAAAATGCCTAAGGGCAAATGCATAAGAGCCTACGGGCCATCCTAACAAGCCTCAGGGCCGATCTGTAAACTTAAGGGTTTTTTCACCCCGAAGTCTAATTTATCGAATTAGCTATCGAAGGTTGAAATTCAAAACAAAAAAAAGATAGATACAAGCAAATTATAAATATCAAAGGATTTTTCATGTATATGTTCTACAAATATAAATTCACAGTGCTCCCACAGGGAGTTTTATACAAAGCAGAAAATGAAATCTTAGTCTACTTTCCCCTTGGGGACTGCGGCTCTATCGGCCTCTTCCTCATTATATTCATCGGTTACGAGGAATTTTTGCGTCGTATTCATCCGCCCTGGCCTACTCTATCTCTTCCGAGATCAAAGCCCCTAGCGTGTATCTCCTCGAGGGTTTCCCTCCAGGATCTTCATCGGGCATAGTCATTGCTCCTTCTCTCCCGATCAGAAGCCCTTCTCAAATCAGCTTTAACATTGGCGTTGTCTCTTAAATAGACGACCACTTTCTTATCGGCCTTAGCTCGAATCTCTTCAGCTTCAGCCCGGGCGTCCACAAACTCAGCCTTCATCTTAAAAATATCAGACTCGAGTCGTACAATAGTGCTCGTCTGCACCGAGATATTTTCACGAGCATTCCGGATTTGCACCTCACGGGCAAAAGCCTTGGCCAAAGCATTCTTCTTGGCCGCAACGTGGGCATCTATCTGAGCCTTTAGCTCGTTGCTGTAACGACCCGGTCTGTCGTTATGTAAAAACCTGCATTATAACTGTTGTTAGTGGCTTATTATATATTGGTTATTCTATTATTAATGTGTTAGAGTTGATAGGCTTGAAATCAAAATGGTTAAATGAGAATTCAGTCACCTAGTCCTTAAGAACAACCTTAAAATGGAAAAAATCAACTAAGAGCCGACTTATTGGTAAATGACCTCGGAATGTGGATTTTATGGCTCGGATAGCTTGTTAGGTGATTTGGGACTTAGGAGTGTGTTCAGAATAATTTTGTGATGTCCGGTGTAAAATTAGGCTTGAATGGGTGAAAGTTAGTTTTTGGCGATTCCAGATGGCAGTGGAAAATAGGCTATCGGGGTCAGAATGGAATTTCGACAGTTGGAACAAGTTCGAAATGTCATTTTGGACTCGTCTGCAAAATTTCAGGTCAATCAGAGTTGATTTGGATAGTTTCGATATCATTGGTGAATTTTAGAAATTTCAATAGTTCTTAGTCTTGAATCCGATGTGAATTTGGTGTTTTGATGTTAGTTTTGGTGTTTTGAGAGTGCAACTAAGTTTTAATGATGTTATGGGATGTGTTGGTATATTTGGTTGGGGTCCCGAGGGGCTCGAGATTGATTTCGGATGGTTAACGGAGTCGTTTAGCCTTGAAAACACTGCTGGTTTTCTGGTGTTTATGCAGCAGGAATTTGTTCATTGCGATCGCGAGGAATGGTCCGCGATCGCGTAGGGTAAGTGGCTTAAGGAGTGCGATTGCATGGACTTGATCGTGATCGCGTAGGGTTAGCTGAGGAGTGTCAAGTTTTTGTTCTTCGCGATCGCATGGAGGAGGACGCGATCGCGTGAGTTGAGCGGGGTGTGAAGTGCGATCGCGTAATGGAGTTCGCGATCGCGTAGAGTAAATTGGGCGCGTGAGGGAGCGGCTGATGGTGCATCGCGATCGCGTGGGCATGGTTGTGATCACGGGAGGTTGTGTGAGGGTGAAGTGCGATCGCGTGCTTAAAGCTGCGATCGCAGAAGTCAAGACCATAACACTATTCGATCACAGGGGCAAGGCTGCGATCGCGGTGAAGGAATCACTGAGCAGTATTTAAATATTTCATCCGCGACCTAAACCCCTTTTTACACCATTGTTGTACGGAAAAGAGCTCTTGGGGGCGATTTTGAAGAGGGAAATAATGGTTCTTCATTAAGGTAAGTGTTCTAATCATTAAAACTCGATTATGGGTGATTATAGACCCTAATCCCAGCCTTTAATTCATGAAAAACAGTAGAAAAATAGGATTTTGGGGCATGAGATTATGAGACCTTCAAGGGTCGATTTGAGGGGTCAAACGGACTCCGATTTTGGTGTTCTTTATATGTACGGACTCGTGGGAAGATGAAGAACACTTTTCTGTAAAAATTTCTGAGTTTCGGGACGCGGGCCCGGGGGTCGGGTTTTGCCCGGTTTCGATCTTTTGAGTATAATTGATATCTTTCGATTGGAAATTGTTCCTTAAGCTCATATTGATGATAAAAATCAGAACTCGGTAGATTTGGAACATTCAGAGGTTGATTCGAGAGGCAAGCGCATTGCGGAATAGTTTTCGGGCTAGTTTTGAGGTAGTAATGTCTTTAAATCCTGTCCTGAGGGTATGAAACCCCGGACTATGCACCCTTTCACGGGTTTTGAAATAAAAAGGTGGAAACTCTGGAACATGGTTCCTAATTTGGGCGACTATTGAGTTGCGAAACCGATTTTTAAGCCTTTGCTTAATTTTACATTATGATATGTTTTGGGCTGTAAGCAATGTTTGGGGCCTAGTGCTGATTTGTTTATCCCTTGAGGGATGTTTTTACAATTTTCCTCACTGCTATGTTATGATTTTTCACTCTGTCTTTTATGTGAAATTGTTTTGACACTCATAGTATTTTGATACTACTTCTTGAAAAAGAAATACTGTTTTTGGGTCGAGAACCCGGTATATTTATGGCCTGAAGGGCAATTTGAGAGTGTCTGGCTGAGTGAGGCTGCTGGCCTATGTTGTGAGAATGATATGATATGAGTGAGGCTGCGGGCCTATATTGTGTGTGAATTATGCCATGT